>PVJO010014921.1:0-46744 GCA_004026905.1 Hystrix cristata
GGCGGGGCTGGCGTGGCGGACTCGCAGCCGGCCGCAAAGTAAAGTGAGGAAAATGCAAGGAATGTATGCAAATCAGCAATGCAAACAAGCAGCTAATTAGCCTCTTCCTATATCTTTATCTAGGCTACCTGCCCCCAGGGCAGCCCACACTCTAGATCCAGCTATTTCTCACCACATGAGGCTTTGAGGGGACATCTAGACACAAACCATAACACCAGCATTGGTGCGCACACAAACAGACCCTGTTCACTTGCTGTCCCTGTCCCTCTCCCTAAGAGCGACAGGACAGTCCCCTAATGCACCGAGCCTGGCACGGCAGTGAGGCCAGTGTAGTAGTAGCCTTATTTTAGCTAGTTGTCTTTTCAAGTTTTATTTGATCACATATTAGCAGTTCCACGAATAAATTTGAAATCTGAGGCATGGCTTTGGCAGATTTCCCAAATCCTAACAAATATTCTGTGCCATTAAGAAAAACATTTTCCCCAGTGATTTGTGATGGCTAAAGGGTTCTAGCTGCGTGTGTGTGCAGGATGTATACATGCGTTTGTATGTAAATGCAGTTCTGTATACACCTGCACCCATGACGGTGAGGGCGCTATGCATAACTTGAAACCTAAGCTATAAGATGAGGGCATTAGGAGATGGGGCCTTTAGGAAATGATTGTCACAGAGCTCCATATCCATGCATAGAAGTTGTGCCCTTATGAAAGAGGCAAGAGAGTCTTTGGCTTTTCTGTCTGTCAAGTTATAGTGAGAATTTGCCCTCTGTAAGGAAGGGGTGCTCCACAGACACACGATCTGCTGGTGCCTTGACCTCAGACTTCCCAGCCTCAGGAACTTGAGAAACAAGTTTCTGTTGTTTGTAAGCCACTCGGCCTATGGTATATTGGCACAGCAGCCTGAGTGAAGGGGGCGGGCAATGGGGGCGGGGGCTGACTGAGAAACCCCACCATCTGGGGCCTTCTGTTTTTATATTGTGGTTTAGATTTTTCCCTTAACAATAATCAGCCCCTGACAGTAGGTGTGTGTACATGTGTGCATGCACATGTATGAAAACAGCAAGAGAAGAGTTAGGAGTCCCCCTTCCCTTCCTGTTACACTTCCCCGTTTCTTCCCCCATGCACCTGCCTCCATTGCCCGTCTGCATGACTGTCCCTGTCACTCTATCTTCATCTCTGTCTCTCTGTAGCTCTCTCTCCTCACTCAGCCTCCCCTTGCCCAGCGCCCAGTCTCTCTGGGTTGGCACAGGAGTACTGGTTACCTAGGAAACCACCACAGGATGAGCACATATGATTGGCCAGGCTGGGGCCTACTCTGGGTTGGTGGGCAGATTTTTGGGGTGATTCTTGTCTGCAGTCCCTTTTGGGGGAGGGACATTCTTTGGCATAGGAGAGAAAGTCCGAATGTGCCGCGGTGGGCAGGGTTTCTCAGCAGGACAAGGCATTCCTGTCCTAATGAGGATCAGAGCTGCGGCACAAGACCGTGCAAACCGATTTCCAAAAAGGCAAGAGGATAGAGAGTGGGGGCGGGGCACTGTGGTGGTTGTAGCTCACACCTATCAGTCACTATTTGCTGAGCTCTTTATATATATTAGCTCATTAGCAAAGCTTTGGTGTTTTTCTCCCTATTTTACAGGTTAGGAAAGGCAGGTTGAGAAATGATAAATGCCAGTTAAGATTACACAGAGCTGGGATTTGAACACAAGTGGGTTTTATCATAAGGAGGGCTTCACAGCCACCTGCTCTGGGTGCTCAGGGAGGGAAGAGGGTAGAAAAGATGCTTCTCAGGATCCCTCCTGCCTGCTCCCACCCTTTCCCTTGATCTGGTTCTTCTTTCCCTTGAGTAATCGGCCATCCAATTCAAGGTGCTCTGAGGTTCCCAGGTACTGACCCACCAGAACTGTGCTTATCTTTTGGGAATGCAAGGCTTCCGGACATGGGTGCTGGTGCTAGTGACACAGTGCAAGGCTTCTAGATGTGGGTGCTGGTGCTGGTGACACAGTGCAAGGCTTCTGGACATGGGTGCCAGTCTTGGTGACACAACAGTGTAAGTGTACTTTGTGCCACAGAACAGCGTGCTGAGAAGGGGTCAAATGGTAAACTTTATTATGTTTATTTCACACCAATTTTTAAAAGAGGGTGGCAGTCCCATGTATAGCCTGCTGAGTTTTGTGATCCTGTGACTCTGTACCTGGCTTTTCCCATAGGGAGGGTAAGAATCGGTCAGCAGGGACCTCTGAGTACTTTCTGAGTGCAAGGCAGGCACTCTGACAAGCATGAGGATGTGGGTGGCTTCACCCAGTCTCTCCAGTACCCTGCGAGGCATTACATCTCATCATCTCTGTTTACAGATGAAGCCACTGAGCCTTCTGGAGGTTACCTAGCTAGCTAGTGATGCAGCCTTGGTTTGAACCCAGGTTTTCCAACACCTGGAAGCTCCCTGTGAATTGCCGGGGCATTGGCTGTGCTCTTAGTAGGGCAGGGACGCTCGCAAGGGAGGACTGCTTCTTTGCAGAGCCAGAAAGTCGATGATCCCTTGTCCCTGGTCCCAGCTCAGTCCCTTCTGGAGGCTTGAGGGCCTGTCAGATGCCTAGTGGGCAGTGAACCCGGGCCATCTCCCCAGTGTCCCCAAAGTGTCAAAGCTGCTTCAGTGATGTCGAGAAGTGATGGCTGGAAATAAAGCTGGGATCCAGTGCAGGTAAGCCTGCCAGACCAAAGCTAATGAGGCACACCCTCGGGAAACTCGGCGGAGTCTGGAAACATCGAGTGTGATTACCACCATCATCTCTTCCAGAGACAAGGGCGGGCAGTAGCTCGGTGGTGGGAGCAATGGAGGAGTTTGAGGCTTTTCCAGGCCGGGAGAGGAAGCGATGGGGCAGGATGTGTGGCTTTCCCATCATTGTATGGCCAAATAGAGTCGTTCCTTTTGTTCCACACCAGACATCTGCATCTGGGTCACTTAACCGGACTGCTGTGATGGGCAGCTGGAACTTGTTTTGTCTCAATCTGTCTGTCCTTTCAGGAACTGTGATTGGGTCAGTCTAGATTCTTATACCCACTTGGTGGAAGAGAAAACTGAGACTCAGAGAGATGAAATAGTTCATACAAACTCACAAGTGTGTCAAAAATACAGAGCCGGGTCTGACTAAGTTCAACCTCTCCCGTTTCATTTTTGTACAAGACTTGCTGCTTCCTGAGAATTAATTGAGGTTACGGGGAGGAGGGCAGGAATTCATTATGTGGTCAAGGATGAAAGATGAGGGCAAAACGTCTTTGTCATCTTTCATAGTTCTATTCAGTGTAGACCTCTGACATTTGCTTAATGCCAGGACAGGAAATCACTTGCCGGGGGAATATTTGCTTAGGGCAGTGGTCTTCCAGGTGTGATACGTGGGCCAGCAGCATCGATGTCTGCTGGGAATTTGTCAGAAGTGCAGATTCTCTGACCCCACCCTAGACCTCCTGACTCAGAAACTGTGGGTGCAGGGCTCTGCCCTCTGTGTTGGCCAGCTGAGTGCAAAAGATATATACACCTAGCACCAGTGAACGATTGTGACCTCATTTGGAAAAGAGATTTCTGAAGATGTTATTAAGGTAAGGAGTGTGAGGTGAAAGTGTTATGGATTCACATGAGCCCTGAAGTCTGAGCCAATTGTCCTTTTCTAGAAGAAGATAAGGGGGAAAGAGCAACAGGGAAGAAAGCCACAGGAAGACGGAGGCAGAGATTAGAATGATGAAGCCACCACCCACAGGAACGCCAAGGCCTAGAAAGGAGGAGCAAGACATAGGACACATCCTCCCTCAGGGACCCCGGAAGGAAGCAGGCCTGCTGACTCCTTGATTTTAGACTCCTGGCCTCTAGAACTATGAGAGAATACATTTCTGTTGTTTACGCCACCCAGTTTGTGGTAATTTGTTACAGCAACTCCAGGAAATGAATCCAGGGTCCTGCAGGTGACTCTGAAGGATGGTAAATTTGAGAAGCAGTGGATCGTTGCAGTGCCTCTCCATGTGTGCAGGTGTATCACCCTGCCTGTTGCCCATCGGGTCAGAGTCAATCTGAAAGTCCAAAGCTGTGTATTTTAAAACAAGCTTCTAATGGTGCTTTTCATGCACACTAAAACTTGATAGCATTTAGCTTGCAGAAGTGTTATACTGTGAGTAAATATCCTTTGTCTTTCCATCCCAGTCTGGCTGGACTAAGCCAAGGGGGACATTCTTTAGCCAGCTAACTTTTTACCACTCGCAGAAATACTATTATTTTTATTGCCAGTTTTCCCTGCTTCTGTGCATTTTGCAAGGGAAGAGAGTGAGCTTGGTCTATGATAGAGGCACAGGCACCCATTTAAACCCTGTACCCAGCCTCTCCCATCACCGTGTACTGGCACACTGCACAAAGTCAGGGCAAGGATGTGTGGTCAGCGAAGCTGATAGGCAGGCATCTCATCTCCCTGACCCACATGTGGGAGGCAGGACCACTGAGGAAGCAGAGCAGGGCCATGGAAATTTCCTCCTCATCTGTTTGGATGGCATGATGAAGTCGACTTGCCACATAATTACATACTTGAGAAGTTTCCATTATTTGTCATGTTCCAATCTCTAGCACCTGGTATTGGCCCCTTTGGAGAGAAAAGGCCTGGATGGCAAGAGAAACTTGCCTGGCCCTTTGGGTCCTGAAGCCAAGGGATCCTAAACCTGCCTGCCTGCCTCGAACCTCTGGGAGGGTCTTTTGAATCCAAATTGCTCTGCCTGATGCCTGTAGGAGCTAGGAAGCGGGAAAGGCACCTCAGGCTCAGGGAACATCCGCTAAGGTTTTGGGCTCCCCAAGGGCTCCTTCTCATCCTAGAAATAGCCTAGAGATTACCGGGGATGCTAAGCAGAAGAAGCCTATTCAGTTACTATCTATTGAGAGCATCTGTTGTCTCCTCTACACAAGGAATTCACACACATTATCCTAGTTAATCTTCATCAAATCTCTATGTGGAAGGTATTATTGATTCCCATTTTATATAAGATGAAGTAAGGCCTAAGAAAAAGGTAGCTTGCCAAAGCTCACACAGCTAGTGAGACAGAACCAGGATCGATCTAATTCAGCATTTCTCAACCTCAGTACTATTGACATCTTGGGCCAGATCATTCTTTGTAGCAAGAGATTATGTTGTACATTACAGGATGTTTAACAACATCTATGGCTTGTATGTTTTAGATGATGTATTAGTCAGTATTCACTAGAGAAACAGATATAATACAAGATATACGAATATATAAGAGCATACAGATTGGCTTACAGGGGCTTCCTACAAAGTCAGATGTGGAAGAGTGCAGGGGGTCCGTCTTCACACTGGAGATCCGAAGGATTTGGCCAGAGGTCTGGAGCTCACTGCAGAGTCCCATACGGGTTCCTATCCTGAGCCTGATAGGTCTGTGATGGAAGCCGAAGAGTCTGTGTTGGAGGCCAGGAGATTACGTCCAAGTAAAGGTGGAGCTCCTCCAGAGGAACCAAAGCAGATCCATCCTTCTTCATTTCCCTTCTGTACCATCCAGGCAATGGGCCCGCTCTGGGGTGGAGCTTCTACACCCTGCAGTGTGGAATTGCTGAGCCCATTTAGTGAAACTTCTCTTACAAGTTGACACAATCAGTCAAACATCCCAGATGTCAGTAGCACCCTTCCAGTCCAGTTATGACAGTCAGCAGTGTCCACAGATGTTGCTGATTACCCACTGAGGGGGTCAAAAGCATCTCCTATTGAGAACCTGTTGAGTGGTTTAACTTCCCTATGTTCCCTGTGTTCTAATGTTTGCCTCAGCAAACATTCCAGATATGAGCATCTTTATTTGAGATACCAGGGTATGAGGTTATGTATGACAAAACTTGCTAACCTCAGCACTTTATAGTTAATCCCCCCTCCATACACTCACCGTTCTGCCATTTCTGAGGTACGGAACACCACGAGTTTGTTGGCTTGTTGGAAGGTCATATAGCTCATGACTGAATAAAAGCAAAAGCAACGTTCTGGAGACCCTCATCCAGTCTTTCTCCCTTTCCACGTCATCCCTCCTCCACAAACCTGCAAGAGGCTGGGTGGCCTTCTTGACACTTCATTATGTAGCATTAGCAATAGATCCACAGTCCTTGCTTTCCCTACTTTCTCTTCTTGCTTTTCTAAGAATCAGTGCGATTGTCATCTCCATGGGTCAGCAGCTGTCTGTGGTGTGTTTGACACTGTTACCCTAACACTTGCCTTGGTGACTTCACTCGGAAGGCCTCTACTACACTTTTCTTGCCTGCTTGAAAAGTAATACCTCCTTTAGCCTGGCGAAAGGTAGATGCTCAGTGAGAATCGGGATTGGCCTGACTGGCTCAGGTGGGAGAACAGATGAAAGAGCTTAGAAGGAAGCCCTGAGCAAGAGTTGGGGTGCTATTGCTGTTCCTTCTAACTACAGCCTTTGGGCAATACAGCTTGATTGAGAGCAGAAGTCTGATTTATATAAAAGAAAAGCCATATGCATATTTTATGTATAAGGATATACAGAAACTTATGCTGCAGTGATAAAAATGTGGCAAATACAAGTCAAGTTTATTTCAGCACTATTTACAGTAGCCAAAATGTGGAATTAATCTAAATGACAGCGGATGAATGGATAAAGAAAATGTCCAAATGATTCGTAGACACAGTGGAATACTATTCATTCATTAAAAAAAAAAAATCTTGTCATTTGTAACAACATGGATAAGGTTGGAGGACATTATGTCAAGTGAAATAAGCCAGGCACATGAGCACAAGAAATATGTGTTCTCACTCATATATGAAATCTAAAAAATGATCTCGTCGAAGTTGAGAATGGAATAGAATAGTGGTTCCCAGAAGCTGGGGAAAGTGGGGAGGTGGTGCATGGAGAGAGGCTGGTTCACAGGTACAGTATCACAGAGAAGAGGTGTAAGTTCTGGTGTTCTATTGCTCACTTGGTGACTATAGTTAGCAACAGTGCATTGTGTATTTCAAAATAGCCAGCAGAGAGGACTTTGAGTATTCCCAACATAAAGAAATGATAAATGTTTAAGGCAATGGATATCCTAATTACCCCGATTTGAACATTATGCAATGTGGACATGAATAGAAATATCACATTATGTCCCACAAATATGTACAGTTATTATATGTCAGTCAAAAATTATTAAAAAAGAAAATGAATAGATAAAAAATTATGGCAAAAAAGAAGCCAAGGAGGATGAATAGAAACGTAAGCAATAGAAATTTTAGGAGACTTGCTTTATTGAATAGAGCCATAATGGCTGGAAAGAACGCATGAACAGCTGGGATTAAAACAGGTGTTTATAAGATGTTTGGAAACAAAGTTTGATACTCTTAAGAAATGATAATGGTAAAAAAGAAAAATAGCAAATACGTGTATAGCATTCAGTGTGTGCTGGGCCCTGTTCTAAGCGTTCAGTAGATTATAGACCAACTCATTTAATCCTGCAGCAGTTCAGGATGGAGATCCAGTAGTGCATGAAATGTAGCAGTAGGCATCAGAGGGTGGAATGCTTAAAATCTTCCAAAAAGACCTAAATTTATTTGCAAGGATTAAAGGGAGGGCACACCTAACCTCCAGAGGGAGCATAATGGAGTGGTTAAAGAGGACAACAGCAGCCACACAGCCTGGCTCAGCTGAATGACCTTGTGTAAATTACTTAATCTCTCCACCTCAGCTGCTGCTTCTGTGAAATGGGCTAAGAAACATCTCAGATGATTCTGCTGAAGATCAGATAATATACCGAACCAGTGTGAAATGAGTGGCACAGCCCCCGGCACACAGAAGACGTATAATAAATGCCATGTCGCCGTGGTTGAGGTTACACTTCGCACACTTGTAATTCTCACTAAGCTTCTGTTTTCTCATCTGGGAAGCGTGGAGGATCATAGACCTTAATTCACAGAATCTTGTAAAGAGGAATTCAAGTAAGGAAAGTAAATTACTTTGTACAGTGTCTCAGCGACTCCAAGCTTTCACTACATATTATTGTTTTGTTTGTTATTGGTATGCTAGGATGATGAACTGAAGTAACAGAGAAAAAGAGGTGAGTCGTTAAAAATGACAACACAAAACCCATTCCACTGTTCAGTGATTTGTACTGTGCAATTAGCAAATTACATTCTCTCTCTTTTTCTTTTCTTTCGTTCCTTTTATTCTCTTTTTTTTTTCCCCAGGAGTGCTTTAACAAAAGGAAGCTGGTTGTGCCAATCAGGACAACCCTTAAACAATGTATTTCTCCTGGAAGGCACATTTTCTTTTGACAGTGCTTGCTCAGTTTGATGGCATTTGCCTTCCCTTTGAACTGTCTAATTTTAATGAGACATTAGATCAACATCACAGAAACAGTTTTGGATTACTCTGGTTCCTTGACAAAAACTGTTGTCATGACATCATTTGGTTTATCCATAAAGAATCTTTGCCATCATTTTCAACGACCGAACTCTTAATGCCAGCATATCTGTGACATGGTTGTTTTTTGAAATACATAACTAAGTTTTAAAAATTCAGAGAACACCTTTGTGGAGTCTTAACACTACACATTGGTGTTTGTTGATGCAAGCAGTGGAAACCAACCCTGTTCAACATTATTGAGATAAGAGTCTGTAGAATGCCTAAGAGAAGGAAGGCTAGGGAAACAGGACCCAGAGAAATTCCAGATATGTGTGGTAGAGAGCAAGAGAGTTGATCAGTCTCATCTGGATACCACCACCTGGGAAGACCCTACATTTATCTCCACCTGTTTCATTCAAAATTTAAAATCCCAGGAAGTAAGCCATTAGTCTAGTGTGGATCCAATATCTGCCCCTTGGTGGATGGATGCCATGGTCTGGAAGTATCCCAAAGGCCCACCTGTCACAGGCTCGGTCCACGGCTGATGGTGCTATTAGGAGATGGTGGCATGGTTAGGAGGTACAGGTTAGTGGAAGGAAGTCAGGTCATTGGGGACGTGCCTTTGCAGAGGATTTTGGGATACCACCCTCTTCCTCTTTCTCTGCTTCCTGGCTGCCATGAGGTGAGGAGCTTTGTTCTGCCTTGTACTCCTGCCACACTGGCCCAAAGTATGGGGTCCAAGTGATCATAAACTGAAGTCAGTTATTCTGCTACAGCAACAGAAAGCTGACCGAAGAGGGCAGAACTTGGCGATTTACAGTTTTACCAAAACTGCAGACTTTTGGGGAGAGGAAATTTCCCACAAGAAAGGCAGGTAAGACAGGAAGCATGGTGTGGTGTGTTTGTATGGGGGAACTCCTTTTCTTTAGTTACCATTTACCAGAATCAACAGATAATGCTTTCAGTGATTGCCTGGTGTCCAGTTTTAGCTCTCTGTTGGCTGTCCCTGGAGATGAATAATAGACATTCAGTGGAAGAAAGTATACTAGTCATTTTGAGCTGCTGTAATGCAAAATCTAGACAGAATAGTTTAAGTAACATTTGTTTCTCATGGTTCTGGAGGCCAGAAAGTCCAAGATCAAGATCTAGCAGATACAGTGTCTGGTTCTGTTGAGGGTTTGTGTCCTGCTTTGAAGATAGCTGCTTGTTCTTTGTATCCTCAGATAGGCAAGAGAGAGAGCGTTGCCATCAGGTCTCTTCTCATAAGAGCCCTAATTCCATTCATTAGGGCTGCATCCTAATTGACCCAATCATCTCCCATAACTTCCGAAAGCATTACACTGGGAGTTAGGATTCAACATATGACATTTGGGGGACATAAACGTTCAGTCCATAGAAATAAATTTTGGAGGACTGGAGTTTCCAAAGTGATTCTTAGTTTCATTTTATTTAATCCGGGGAGTTCTTACTGTACTCAAGAATCGATTAAAAAATGTGAGCCCCCAAAGCAGAGCTGCTTCGCAGTCTAGGCTTTGCAGTCGTTTCGTACGGAGAGGTAGTGCCTTGTCCGGAATGAGACCCAAAGCTGTGGCAAGGGATCATTTAGCACAGAGAAGGGGATGAGATGGGAAAGATGGCTTTATAGCACTCTTTATCATGAATATAAAAGGGTCAGGTGGGGTTGACAGGCCAGCCCCCGGTGGCCACTGTGAATAGACGAAGGAAAGCTGGGCTGAAATTGCATTATGAATTATTTAGGTAGAACAGGAGGGATGACTGTCTGGCAGCAGGGAAAGTTGGACATTGTAGCATGCCCGTAAGTTATGGCTTTGATCCGAAGTGACCAAAATATATGTAGTTCCATCTTACCTACAAGTTGTCGTATTCTAAGGTCCCCAGTGGGCGAGAAGCTCGGACAGTATTGAACCCTAAGGATGCTGCTTTTCCCTGCACATATATACCTATAATATATGTGACATGTACATACTATGATAAGATTGGTAAAGTAAGTACAGTAAGAGACCAATGATAATAACTAATACTGAAATAGAAAAATTAGAATGATACACTGTAATAAAAGCTACATAGTTTCTCTCTCTTTCTCTCTCAAAGTATCTTAGGGCACTATACTTGCCCTTTTGGTTAATGGCGGGTAACTGAAACTACAGAAAACAGAACTATGCAGAAGGGAGGGTAACTGTACGGTGTGATTGCGCTTGGCAAGCACGGCGCTCGCCTCCTCCCGGGCAGGACTGGATCTCGGGATGTTTCTCAACGTCGCTGTTGGGAAGATTTCTACTGTTCAGCTAGGTTTATCCAGAATCTGTGTATTTGAGGTGCTGGGAGGCAGTTTACTGCCCCTAATTCAGATTCAAGATTGAGATTACAAGCAGAGACAGCCTATACTAACAGTCTTGTAGGGGCCAATTCTTGGAGGCAAATATGAGACATTAGCAGAAGCTTCAAACTCATTAGCAAGCACGCAGAGTAGATATATATCATTTAAGGCTTTTCTCATTGTTTACAAAGAGGAAATACAAATCACTTTGGCTTAAGTAATACATGCAATTTATTGACTAACGTGACAAGGAAAACCAAAACATGATGTTCACATTAGGTGGAGCTTGATGCAATAAACACCTAATTCCTTCCCAGTTTGCTCCCATACTATATCTACTGTGATAGTTTTGTATCTGAGGACTTCTTGATGAGTCTTCTTATCTCCATACTTTTCTTTTAGTCTGAAGATAGGTGGAACAGCTACAGAAATCCCATCTTCAGAACATACCATTCAGAAAAGGCAGAATATCTCTTTAGGTACCTTTTGCCCATGTCTTTTCATTGACCCAAATGGATTTCATATGGCCTCTGAGCCAATCACTCGCCAGGGGATGGCATGAAGGTTAATCCTTAGAATGCAGGGGAAGGTCACTTCCACCCAAACCATAGTGCTGAGATTGGAGCAGACATAAATTCCCCAAATGAGAAGCGCAGCGTGGTTGAAAGGAGAGGTGAGACTGGATGTTGGAGAGGCAACAAAAATATTTTCTGAAATGATCATTTGTGCATGTGGGGCATGGGAGGTGCTGAACTGTACTGCCTAAAAGGCATTTATAAATAAAATAGGGATAAAGAAAAGATGGAGAGTTCATCATGTCCAGAGATTACCAGGTACAGGTTTTAGAGAAAAGTCCTTTCCTTCCAACCCTTCACGACCTCTCAGTGTGGAAGTTGGTTTGGGCCAAGTTTTGCACTGGATTGCTCTGTCAGCCTCACCTGGAATTTTGCCTCCCTGACAACCAGTAGCAAGTTTATATGTGTCCATCCATCTCAGATTTGACACATAGAGTGGCCCGTAAGTTCTCCTGACCTGGAAGATTCAGGGAAAGGCAGCCAACAGGCCAGACCACCTACTGACAGGCAAAGGAAGAACCCAGGAAAAAGTAGACCCCGTTTCTCCTTCTGACTCTCCTTGTCCATATGGTTTATGGGTATTCTATGAACCCCAAGATGGAGCTACTTTAACACTCAGGCTTGGACAAGTTGCTTGCTTTCTCTTAGTCTCACGCCTCATCTGTACAATGGCCCTATTTCAGGATTGTTGTGAGGATTATTTGAGGTGATGCATGCAAAACCAGACCACCTTGTTTTTTATTTTCTTGAACTAATTTCCCTAGAAGAAATTTGAGCTAGAGGTGTTTGGTCAGGTGGGCTTTTGAAGGGATGCTTTCCAGACAAAGATAGGGAAGAAGGCAACATCATACAGGGGAAGGAACTCAGAAAATGGTCAGGTGATATTCAGCCTGACTCCATGCAGACTCTGAGCATCAGCAACATCTCTGAGCTGGTCCCACCTTTAGTACTCCAGCTTTAATGAGTCATTGACTGTGGGCTGCTCCGGGGGCCTGAGGGACTGATCTCTCTGGAGAGGTAGCTCCCATTTTGCTGGACCCAATTTTCCATAGAGGAATGTGGCTATGAGCCTTTGGGCACCATTGTTCACAGCAGCTGGAGGGGTAGAGACATCTTCTGGAAAACGGACTCTAGACGAGGCACATATGGCATCCTCTGCACCGTGACGCTGACAATCCAGTGACAAAAGAGCAGGGGGGTGGGTGTGTTAGGATTAACTCTAGATTATAGACACGGGAGTTAAGGTAGAATGCTCAAGCTACTTGCCCAAGGTCACAGGCCAGTAGGCAGGTGTTAGAGGAAGATGGAGGGTGCGAACTTCTCTGTTCTTGCAATAAGGTTATTCATATTATCATAGTTTCCTCAAAAAATAGAAAAATGTCTTATAGATTATCTGGGTGTGTCCCTTTATTTTAAAAACAAGAAAACTGAGGTTCAGAAAAGACCAAGTAGCCCAAATTCAGAGTGTGTAAACAAATGCAAGAACTAGCATGAACACATTCTTCTTTAAACCCTGAAAATCTCCTTATGCTGCTGTTTTTGAAAACAGACAGCAAAGGAAGGAAGCTGCCGTTGCTTGTGGAAATCTGTTCCCATGAACTCAATGACTCCTGCTGCTTAGAAGCAAATTTTGATCACATGGTGACTCAGTCTCCCAGAAATGGTGTTCTTGCCTTAGAAGAGCCTTATGGGCAAATTCAGAGGTCTCAGGTACATGAGAGAGAGAGAGAGAGAGAGAGAGAGAGAGAGAGAGAGAGAGAGAGAGAGAGAGAGAAACGAGTGGAGCCAGGACTCTGACATTTGTTTGACAAGTACTTATTGTAGCAGACAGTGGGGGTGCAGGGCTGCACAATTCAGATGGGCTTCTTCTGGAGTGTGTTAGCTTTCCATTGCCATAACAAATGCCTGCCATAAATCAACTTATAAGGAGGAAAGGTTCATTTGAGTCATGCTTTCAGAGGTTTCAGGCCATGATTCCTTGGCTCACTTGCCTTTGGGCCTGTGGTGAAGCAGCACATTATGGTGTGAGTGCATGGTGGAGGAAACTGCTAACCTCATAGTGTCCAGGAAGGGGAGGGAGGGAGATAGGCAGGCAGACAGAGACTGGGGTGTTAATATTTCCTTGTAGGCCGCACCCCAGTAACCTAACTTCCTTCCATGCAACTCCACCTCCTAAAGATTCCATCACCTTCCGATAGTACCATGGACTGGAGACCAAGTCCATTAACACATGGGCCTTTGGGAGACGTTCAAGTTCCAAACTACAGCATGGAGATTACAGTCCAGTGAGAAAAGCATAAATTAAGCTACTCTTTATGGAATTTAAATGATAATTTTATCATTATGATGATAAAGAGGTTCTGGGTGTTGTGTGGGCATATGGTCAAGTGATCCCAACTTGTTCGAACACCCGAAGATTTTCTCTGCAGGTATGATGTTACAATTGAGATCTAAGGGATGAGGATAAATTAATGGGGAAAAGAGGTTGGAGAGAGCCTGAAAGAACATTCCAGGTAGAGGAATAGCTTGTGTGATCTGTAAGATAGGAAGGTCTAATTAGAGATCTGTTTGTTTGAGAAAGGCCAGGATGGCTGTAGAGCAGGATAATGTATTTGAAGACGAGGATAGAAATTTGTTTTTTTTGTTTGTTTGTTTGTTTGTTTGTTTGTTTGGTGAAAAAGAAGATTATTAAGTGAAGGTAAGCAGAAATGGGTATGAGGAATATGCATATATATATATATGTATATATATCATAATAGGATAGGATCTGTAGTTTTAGAAGTATAGTTCTGTTTGCTATGTTATCAGGGAATACTATATGAGATACGATTAAAAAATAGAGTGAATGGTTAAATTTTAAAAATTTATTACAGAAAAAGACATAGGCCCATTAATCTCATTCAAAATATCCCTCCTTTCGGTCTGAACACACTTATGCCATCATTCTTGCCACTTTCTGAAGTAGTTCTGGGAGTCCTCTTTCATGAATGTCTTTAGTGGCTGCCTCAATATCCTGAATTCATTCAAAATGTTTACATTTCATGGTCATTTTGACTTTGCTGAAGAGCCAGAAGTCACACGGCGCCAGATCTGGGGAATAAGGTGGTTGAGGACACACTGTCATGCTTACATCTGACAGAAGTTGCTGTAAGCGTTTTGAATCAATTCTGGACATGGAGGCAGGCAATGCTTCAAAGAAAGAGGAGTTCCAGAAGTGCTTCAGAAATAGGCAAGAATGATGGGATAAATGTGTTCAAAGTGAGGGCGAGTATTTTGAAGGCGATTAAAGGCAATGTGTCTTTTACTGTAACAAATTTATTTAAACCTTCACTGTATTGTTTGATCACACCTCATACTTAACCAGTATGGCAGACTGAGGCCTGGGACTTTACTTCAACCTCAGGTGTCAAGATAACGTAATGGGAGGTACTTCCATAGTAGATTCTGCCTTTCACCACAACAGAGGGCTTAAAAAAAGCCCCGCTCTGCCACTTACAAGTTGAATGATCTTGATTCCGGTGCTTTCCATCTCTGGACCTTAGTTTGTTCACTTTCAAAGTGGAAATGATAATAAGACTCATCTTTCAGGGCTTTGAACAAGATTAAGTAATGCATGACAGTCATTGGATATTATAATAAATATTAGCAGAATGGTGGCTATGCATGACTACTTCTGGGGAAAATTCTTGTTTTGGTACAAGAAGGGTCCACATAGGATGATCCCATGAGCATTAGTGGCATAGATTTCCAGATAGGTACTTGTAAGAGGACTTAGTTAGCTATTAGAGTTCAAGGCAGGAAGTGTGCATGAGGAAAAGAAGTGAAGGCGGAGTACAAATCTGAGGTGACCCAGAGAAAGCCAGGCCTCTGGGAGAAGTCTTGTTTGCCTTTCAATAGCTATTGCACCAATGCAGCCCAGGATTTTCCTCCCAGGGGCAAGGTTTGCTTTGAGAATTCACTTGGGCACTTACTGCTTTTCTTCCTTAGCCTCTCCAATCTCTGCCTTTGTAGCCCTTTGCATTTTTCCTAAGCAAGGCTCTCTGAGTACACAGCACATACCGTGGTGGATATAAATAGTACAGGGCACTCAAGTTCAGGTGGAGTGTCGCTGACTCAGAGGCTGCCTCTCTGGTCCTCCTTTGTGTGTCTGCTTCTCCCACTGCTGTTCTGGGCTCCGGACCACGCCCAGTAAAGTCATGCCCCAACTCCCATTCAGAGTCTCCAAGTCTCTGTCTTTGAGAAGCTGCCTGGGTCCTGGCACTTTGGTACTTTTCCGTTCTCTCTTTGTCCTTTGCCACAGTACCAGCAGAAAGAATTCTGGGAAAGAAAAGATTGTCATTGTTGCAATAAGGGAGAGAAGGTAAAGCCGGACAGATTCTCCGATGTATGCCGCTTTGATTTGAGGTGAGGGTGGAAGTTGTGTTTTCCCTGCTTTGAAACCATATGGGACAGTTGACAACATGGGCACCCTTACTTCCCATCCTCAGAAGATGACTTTAAAACAGGCCATTAGACACAAGTAAGCTAAGAACCAATTTAGTGCTAAATATACCCATTCTTATAAAATCTGCTATTTTGGAGTTAAATGTTGCGGAAATTACCGAATTTGCATTTAATTATTTTAATAGATCTTGTTTACAGATGACTAGGCAAAAATGAAAAAAAAAATATCCCCCAAACTAATTCACTTTGACTGCTTTGGTTGTAACTGTGCCTAAAATAGAAAAACACACTGAATATTTTCTCAGAGTTGGAGGGGAAGCCAACTTTAATTCCATTTTGTCTCAGTGTCAAGACCACGATGCAGCTTCCCCTATTAAATGAAATGTACACTTTTGAAATTGAAGCTGAAATAGATGTTCCTTGGTGAAGGACTTTTTCAGACTTGTCCCCTAATTGATTTATAGACTTAGTTTTGGTAGTAATGAGAATAAAGTATTATATAGTCAAGAAGAACATCACTTTTGCGGTCAGGCAGATCTGGTGTTGAATTCAAATTTTGTTTCTTTGTAGCTGCATGTCCTTGGACAAGTCACTTCACCTTTCTGAATCCTGGTTTACTCCTCTAAAGTAGAGCTATTAATTTAACTATGTAAGAGTGTTATAAAAATCAGCTGTAACATATGTGTAAGGTAGCTGACATAATGCCTTGCCCACAGTATGTCCTCGGTTAATATATATGATTTTCCCCCTCCTTCCCTATTTACATGCAGTCAGTTATTTTTTCCCTCCCTAATGGGGAAAGCTTGCGGGGTTCAGTGGTGTGTCAAATACTTTCTAGATCCCAGGGACACTGTGAAAGAGAAGAGTAGAATTTTTTTCTGGCTTATCACTGTTTGTGGCCACACTCGCTGGCTATTTATATGTGGAATTCATTTTTCAGAAGGAGACTAGCAGGTGTCTACTCGAGATGTTTTCATTCCTATCTCTGTGCGGGTAACAATCAAACCCTTTAGTCTACAATATGTAATTTGCCTTTGTGCTTCCAAACTAAGCTGAGAAAGTTAAGAAGGGGTTGTATATTAGTTATTTTTGTGCCACTGGGGCTAAATACCTGACATCCACAATTTAAAGGAAGAGAGGTTTATTTTAGCCTGGTTTTGAGTGGATTCAGTTCATGGTGTGTTGACTCTAAGGTAGAAACCACATGGTAGAAGGGCCTGGCAGAGGACAGCTTCTCAATCTATGGCAGTCAGAAGGCAGAGAAAGAGAAGGGAGGAGTCAAGGGCAAGAATACGCCCTGTAGATCCTGCCCCCAGCTGCCTACCTCTTCCAACCAGGACAGCCACTCGAGTCCTTCAGCCTCTGAACACAGGAGACTGCTGGGGAACATTTTAGATCTAAACCACAACAGGTCACTTCTGCTGTTTGCTTTCAGTGTTGGCTGACCCTCTATATTCTGCAAAGGTTGCATGTCTTAATTAAATGTGGGAAGGACCTTGTGTTTCTAAGCATATAGGTACAACATGCATCTTGTAAACACAGAACAGTGACTTCCATAAGGGCATGCATTGGTGACAGTTTTTTCTTACCGGTGTACTATCAGAGAATACGAATTGTGGATGACTATGCTATGAGGCATATGCTCTAGCATAATGGTTCTCAAAGTTGGCGCCAAAATGCCCTGGAGGACTTCTTAGAACGCAGATTGTTTGCCAGTACACCTGAGTTTCCAAGTGTTCAGGTCTGGGGCGGGGGCTGAGAGGGTGCATTTGTCACAAGCCTTTAGATAGTGCTGGCACTCACAGTTCAGGAACCATACTTGGAAAACCACTATTCTGCTTGTCGGGAGTGAAAGTTAGGAGCCAGGAGCTCATGAGTATTTGCACCCCTGCTTCTCTGAGTATTAGCAGGGCAACTTTTGAATCATGTGACTCCTTTGAGCCTCTGTTTCCATAGTTAGGAATTTGGGCTGATTCTTTGTGTGTTGTAGGCTTATTAGGAGGATTCAGTGAGCAATTCCCTCAGAATGCTCAGTGCAGGCCCAGCTCATAGTAGGCACTCAATAAATGGAAGCCAGTGTGGTTATATCCTGGGCACCTACTGTATCCAGGTCCTGAGCTATGGGATGTGAAGTGCAGAGGTAAACAAGGTTTGGTCCCTGTCCCTAATAAGCTTACGAATTAGCAGAAAAGGCAAATGGTTAAACTAATGGTTCGCTATCAGATCTCCACATGATGGGTGTAGGCTCCTAAGGGCACAGAGTGAGGCACCCAACCTCGTTGGGACTGGAGGCCCAGAGATGGTTCTGGGGCCACGGTTAATGCCCAAGCTGAGTGCTAGGGAGTATACAGAAGACCCTGAAGGTTGTTCTTGGCAGAGGAATGGTTTGGCAGGAGTTGGAATTGCCCATATGGCGGCCTTGTAGATTCCCAAAGGCCTTTCATGGTGCCCAAATCTGACTCTGAGGAGCTTCTTTGAGTTGAGGCAGATCCTACCTTGGAAATTTATTCGCTGAGTGCTTATCGGATGTAGACTCTGTCACTTTCTCAGTTCCAACCTCTCTGGCCTTTGGATGTTCCATGAAGACCTCACACTGGTCCCTACCTGAGGCTTTTGAATGTTTTGTTCCTCCCACCTGGAAACCTTTCCCCCAAACCACTGTACGGTTAAATCTTTTCCTTCATGGCTGCTGCTCAGCAGGGCCTATCTTGATGCCTGTGTTTAAGCAAATTCCCTGTTCTCTACACTGTGTTCTTATTCTGCTCATTTTTCTTCAGAGAATAGATTACTCCCTGAATTATGTATTTGTTCACTTATTTCTTCACTGTTTCCTCCAGTAAAAGTTTAGCTCTGTGAAGTTGGAGGCTACGTATGTCTTCAGTTCTTTGATACGTAATAAACCCTTGGTTAGTGTTTGTTGAATGACTGTGTGAGTAACTGAGTAAGTGGTTGAGTGTGTGAATCCTTGACTAGTACCACATATTGGTCTTTGGAGACTTAGCTAGTTCCAACTTTTCATGTTACATTGGCAAAAACTGGGTCTGAGGGAGTGGAAGGGAGTTTCCAGTGGTCATATAGGGAACTGATATTAGATCTTGAACCCAAGACCCTTGACTCTTGCAACAGTGCTCTTACTTATGGCCCACATAGAAAGCAGACACTTAATGGGATGGGCCACCAGACAGTGGGATGTCCTACATTATAGCAGAGCTAGCTGATTAGAAGTCTCCAGGGGCTTTGACTTTGGGATTCTCCTCCCTATATGGACTCATCTTAGCGGCACAGCATGACTGGAGGTAGATGGGAAAGAGGTTTAGAAATAGGCACCAGAGAACATTGTCGTGAGAGACCACGTGTTTCCCCATCAGGCTGCGGCTGGCCAGTGGGGGGAATCTTGTGATTCTTGGAGTCAGAACAGAGAATCTGGTAGTAACACTAGCCCTCCTGGTAGCTCTAGTGTCAGGAGTACTGGAGGCCATTACGGTCAGCATTACTTGAGTGCTTACTCTGTGTGAACCACTGTGCTTAGTGCTTGGCCTGCGGGACCTATGAATTCTATCTCACTTCACAGAAGAAAATGAAGCCCAGAGAGGCGACGTCAGTGGTCTCAGCCTGATCCAGGATTGGCTGGCTCCAAACACATGCACTTAATGTCGATGCTGAAAAGTCACGTAAACCCGAGCTCAAGTCTTGGCTGATACACTTAGCGCCGTGTGGCCACAGACAGTAATGACTTCTCTGAGCCTGTTTCTGGGTATGTATGAATAGGGTAAAAATACACTCCTTGCTGGATCGTCATAGGATTATGTCATCATGTGGCTCCCAGTGTGGAACACTCCTGGCCATCATTCTTTTCTCTTTACATTCAGGCTTAACTTTTTTGTTGCCAGATGCACAGTCAAGCCCAGCATCCCAAGGAGCCACCATTTTCCTGATTTGCTGCTGGCCCTGTGCTTTCTCTTTGCCATCTGAAATTTTGAATCTTATTCTTTGCAGGTTAAGGGTGGTGGCAATTTTTTTCGTATGAAACATAGAAGCTGCTTCTGATCTGTAGCAAGAGAGGAAGGAGGCCTGAAGAAAGTGACATATACAATTTATCCAAAGTACTTGAGCCATTTCTGGGGGTTGCATGGGGCAGGATGTCCGTAAATGCTTCTTTAAGCACCAGCTGCTCTTTCTGGTCAATTCTACTCATGGCTGGTGCTGCCTCTGTGGAGTGTGCTTGCAGTCCGTGGCCCTGGAGTCAGGCAGACTCCCAATGCTCATGCGTCTGGCTCTGGCCCTCCCTACCCCTCAGATCTTGGACAGCTCCTTTTGCCTCTCTGAGCCTTGGTTTTTTCGTCTGTGAAATGGGGTGATTGTAAAAGAACAAACAAAGGAATAAAGGTAGTGAAAAGAAAGGGGATGCAAACATGTGAAAGCTGACAAATATTTATTGAATACTGATATCTTCAAGGGATTATTCTAGATGTGGGCTTGGCAAACTGTGGCCCCCTGGCCAAATCCAGCTGCTTCATGTTTTTGTAAATAAAGTGTTACTGGAACACAGTCAGAGCAATTCATTAATATGTCATTTATGGCTGATTTGGTGCTGCACTTTAGAGTTGGGTAGTTGGGACAGAGCTATATTTTGCACAGGCTTAGGATATTTACTATCTGGCTTTTACAGAAAAAAATTTGCTGAAAAAGCTGATCTAGGTGATGGTAAATAGTGAATCTCTCTCACATACACACACACGCACACACACACACACACACACACACACACACACATATCCCTGCACATGTGTACTTTTATAGGACATTCTATGGAATGAAGAAAGACAATAAACAAAGTAAGTAACTAATATATTATAAGGTAGCAAGTACAATGGAAAAAACACAGTGAGGGGGGACAGGGCATCCTGGGAAGGGAGTGTGGTTGTGATTTTCAATTGACTGGGAGAGATTTTATTAAGTGATATTTCAGTCTTGACTTGAAGGAGTTGAAGGGATAGGCAGTGAAGGTATCCAGAGAACAATGTCCCAGGCAGTGGAAACAGCAGGTGCAAAGGTCCTGGGGCAGCTGCATGCTTGGTGTATCTTAGAAACAGTGAGGAATCCAGTGTAGCTGTGGCAGAATTGGTAGAGGCAGAGTGGGTGGAGGGAGCTAGAGATGGAGAATCCTCATTTCAGGGAGGGTTACTTGTTGCAGACCTTGTAGCACTTTGGAAGACTGCTTTACTTTCCAAGTGAGCTGGAAGTGGTTGGTCAGTGTCAACAGACATGATACAGTTAGGCTTAGCACACTACAAATTCGTGGTGGCTGCAGTGTGTTGAGGGGCCTCCGGGGAAGCGAGGGCACAGTCCCAGGGATCAGAGATGACCATGGTCTCCACGGGGCCCTCTGAGCCTTCCATCCTTAACCACTTTCCACCATGTTTTAAGACAGTGTCCGGAATCCAGAGATCAGCAGGGACCAGGCTGGGTGGGACACGGCCGGAAGCTGCGGGCACTGTGGCGGAGTGAGGAGCACATTGTCCTTTTAGGAATGGCCACTACCCAGCTCCAGTGGCTGTTGCTGTCAGGGACTGCAGGCTCTGTGTTGCCAGAGCTGAGTCCTCAAGCGAGCTCTGAGATGCGGATTTCAATAGAAGATCTTCCAGCTTTCCTGCCTTGACCAGTAATTCAACTTGTCTAGTTAAATAACATGCGAAACAAAGCTACAAGGACTTTTCAGCAAATGTATTCTGAGTTTTCTGAATTCCAAGATTTGGGCTCTGTCTTGTGTGTTTGTAGGGTAGTGGGAGTAGGGGTGGGAACTGGCATTAGAAGACGGTTGTAAACTGTAACATGAACAAACCAGTGAGGTCCCTCTGGTCCCATGTTCACCACTGTGGCTGGCGTAACATGGCATTTAGCTGGGCTTGCATGCGTCTTTCATTTCAGTTACCCAGAGGGCGTAACTTGTGCAGCAGTGGCGATTCATTCACATTCGGGGCTCAGCCAAGTACTTGGAACCGTCCAAGGAGTGAGAGGCTGACCACTCACTCCTGCTCCCTACAAGTCACACACAGGAGAGAGGCTAGCACAACGTGTCCTCAAACCCGGAAACAGCACCGTGCTGCTGGGACTCTATTTTAGATTGCTTATGTAAATGGAATCGTGCACAGTTTGTCTTTTCAGGCCTAGTTTATTCCCCCCAGCATAACTATCTCCAGGTCCATCCATGTCACAGGGACCTCACAGAGAGGAAAATGGGCAGGTGCAGGGCAAAAACACCAAGTGTCATTTATGCAAGATGAACAAGTCCTGGAATTCTAATATATAGCAATATGATTACAGTTAACACCTCACAGTACTGTATACGGTACTTGAATTATGCCGAGATAATAAATCGTAAGATGAAAGAAAATGGCAACCATGTGAGGTGTGGATTTGTGATCTTTATTTGCAGTTATTTCACAATATACGTGTATATTAAGACATCAAGTTATACACCCTGATCGTATAAAGCTTTCTTTGTCAATTATATCCCAAAAGGCTAGAATAAAAAAAGAAATACTCAAGTCAAACAGAACAAACAAATAGTGAAGAAATACCAACTAGTGCTGAGTTGTAAAACTGAAGCCCTCGGGCCAGTCTGGGTGGCCATCAGGTTTTGTTTGAGTTGCAAGGTCCTGTGTAAAAATACAAGTATTTTAAACTAGTTACTGGTTTGCGAAACTCAGATTGCACACTACTCCTTTGAAGACATGTATGTGTATGTATGTATCTGTCTCCACGCAGTGGGGGGTTACGGGGTCCTATTGTTGTTCTATTTTCAGTTCTTTTAAGGAACTTCCATCTTGTTTTCCAAAAATGCTGTGCTCCTTTACATTCCCACCAACCGTGTACAGGGGCTCCCTTTTTCCCACGCCCTCGCCAACGCCATACTTCTTTTCTGCAATTGCTATTCTAATAGGTGTGAGATAATACGCACAATTATTATTTGCAAATTATAACTAACCAACCAACCAACCAACCAACTAACTAACAAGGACGGGAGAGATTTCCCTCTCAGTTCCAGACTTGAGCTTGTTTTGAAGCTTTGGGAGAGCATGGCCACACCAGGGCCAGAGCCCAGCGTGGATGACTGACTAGTGCTGAGAATGGCCACCAGCCTCAGGTGAGGCGAATGTTCCTGACTCAGCCTCTGCCCCCAAACTACTTTACTCACACACTGCCTGTCTGTCTCCTCTTCCCCACAGCCTGTTGAGTTTGGGTCTCTTGAAGCTGGGGCTGCAGGCGGGGTTATGTCCTGTCTACATGAATTCCTGTGCCGGTCCCCGGGTCTCAGGACCCCGTGTGTCTGCCTGACTCGTGACCAGGACTGCCCCATTTACTGCCACATCCCCACATACCGAGTACGGTGCTGCAACTCAACATCTGGGAAACGGAGCAGGGAAACAGCTTTTAGGAGGAATTAGGAGGAGGCTGAAGCAGGGAAGGGACAGAATTTCCCTCTGTCCCGTCAGATGCCCTAATGGCAACTCTGCCCCACAGCAAAGTCAGGGTCACAGCTGGGACGCTGGAAACATTTCATCCATGACGTTGTAACTGATTTTCCTCCTTTTGTCCTCCCTCCCGGCTTCCCCCTTCCCCTCCCTGCTTCTCTGTTTCTCCAGTGCATCACTGATTCCCCTGACATTTGAGGAGAATTCACTCTCTGTGACTTGTTTTGTCCCTGTTAATCCCCAATCAATATGTGGCATCCAATATAGTTGCTGTTTGGAAAAAAATAATTATTATTCTGCCTGGGCCAAAAGTCATCTTAATTTAGAGGATAAATTGCTCGCTCAACTTTCAGATATTCATTCTTAGGAGAGACAGGTTCATGGGTTGGGAGAGGGAGGTGACAATTCCTGATAGTCTATTCATAGAGTAATTCCTTTTTTTGTCCTTTAAAAAATCTTATTTATACTTGTATTGAAAGCTTACAATGTGCCAATCATTTGGAATATATTTCCTTTAGTTCCCCCGGCAGCCTGAGAAGTAGTTTGCTCATTTATAACATGCAAAAACTGAAGTAAAGAGATAACAAGGCTTCTCCAACATTATATAACCTGTCAGGGCAGAGCTGGGATGCAGACCCAGGTGTTCTGGACTCCAAAGCCTGCGCTGACCGTTGCGGAAAACACCCTTCAGCCTTCACAGTCTCCACCTTCATCCTTGTCCATCTCCTGGGACAGATGGAAAGCTCCCTTCTCAGAGCTCCTCGCCAGGCATGAGTTTGATGATTTATATTCCTCCAGCAAACCTGATTTATAGCTTTGGTTATGCCTGGGGGGAAGTGGTTATGTTTCTGATGTGAATTATGGCACATTTGAGGTCACAGTGTTCTTAATGTCCCCTGAGCAGCCAGTGTGAGGAGCAGGGCCCCCTGGGAGGGAGCCAGGCCCACAGGTAGAGGCAGAACTGGAAAGGCCTCAGGTGAGACTCAGACATCAAGGATGGTAAGCAACCTTCCTGGCTTCTCAGCCTAAAAGGGCAAGATAGGGAAAGAGTAGCAGGAATCATCCACATCTCCTGGCTCTTACCTCATCCACAGAGTAGGACTCAGCAAATCTCCTCTTCTGCACATGTGGTTTCCCTCTTTTATGTCGGAGGATGCTTCTGGTGGACTTATTGTGTCCTCGCTTTGGGGTTATTGCATTGTCTGCCACGCTTCTTCTTCTACTTGAGCTTCATTGTCAGTGGTTGCAGCTGGAGACTCTGCTTTTGAGGTGCCGTGAATCACCACATCCACAGGCTCTGTCTCCTGATGTTCACAAAGGCACCAGCCCTGAAGATTTCCAGAATCTCTCTTGCCCGCTCTGGGATAGACTCCATTGTCTGAACTACAGAGCCATCCTGCTTGGGCTTTGCAATAGAGCCTCTCATGAAAACATAGTCTTCAGCTTTTTCATTCATTCATTCCTTCTCTGTCTGACCCAGGAGCCATGTGCCTGATTTGTTCTCTTTCTCTCTTCCTCCCAAACTTCCTGCTTTCTTTTCTTTTTCATGCTTGCCAAATGGTCTCATGCTGTCAACTTACATAAAAGCAGTTTCCCAGGGAATCCACCTTACCAGTTCTCTGTACTAACAGGCATAGCTGAATTCCAGTCTGGTTTCAAGGTAAGATATAATCGTATTTAACAGTATGGGCTCAAGTAGAAATGAAAAATAGTGCAGGAACTTTGGGAAACACTTTGACAGTTTCTTAAAATGTTAAATACAAATTTACTACACAACCCGGCAACTTTCCTCCTAGGAACCTACCCAAGAGAAATGAAAACGTATGTTCACACAAAGCCATAGCCATGAATATTCATACAAACATTATTCTTAAGGGCTCCAAAGCACAAACAATCCAAATGTCAATCAGCCAGTAAATGGATAAATGAGTTATGGTATATCCATGTTTTGGAATATAATTCAGCCATATAAAAGGTTATGAAATATTAGTACCTGCTACAATTCAAATGACCCTCAAAAACAATATGCAAAGTGAAAGAAGACAAGTGTAGAAACTACATGCTATGTGGCTCTATTATGAATTGTTCTGAAAAGCTGACTTTATTGAGACAGAAGTGGATTAGTGGTTGCCTGTGGCTAGAGAGGGAAATGGGGATTAACAGGAAATAGACATGAGATAACTTTTTGGGGTATTGAAAATGTTCTAAAACAGAAAGAGGATAATGATTGAAATTCTATAAATTTACTCAAGGTCACAGAATTATATTGTTACAATGGGCAAATATTGTGGTATATAAATTATAGTCTCCATAAAGCTTTTAAAAAATGTATGGGTTTGGGGTTCAGACTTTAATGTGAGCTCCTGTCCTGTTGATTACCTACCTTCATGCAGCCTCAGTTTCTTTATCTGAGAATCGACTTAAATACTACTTCACAGGGTTATTGTAAAGATTCGAACTGAGTGAAGCATGAGAAGTGTTTGACATCAAGGAAATAAAAATTAAAATTATTAAAAATTAATATTATTTACTGTGTACTCAAAAAGCTCTTCTCTATTGTTGTCTTTCCTCACAGCTAAAACAGTCTTTGTATTATTATTACTTTGAAATGTATCATAGGAATTAATAAAGTAATGGATTTCTTTTGTCTTGGAAAGTAATTTCTAAATGTATGGTGCACACATCTGCGGACTGAAGGCGTCTAAGATTGGAAGAGATGTAGGGTTATTATGATTGCCTGCCGCATCCGTTCCCAGGTGGGTGCTGTCTAACTTCATTTGGTCCATCACCCCCCTTCCCCCTTGCTTACCACAACAGGTCTTCCATTCTCTGTGGGCTCCTGCTTCCTATTTTTGCAAAGCTGCTTCTTGTAGGGAGTCTCAGAAGGAGAGGGGAGGGGAGGGATATCCCCATGGGGCTTCCCGCAGTCTCTCAATTAGACTGGTTGTGGGGAGACTCCGGAGGAGGGAGGGCTGGGCTCCTGCCAGCAGGATGGCTGCAAGTCTGGGGAGAGAGAAAATAGAGCAGAGCCAGGGAGCTGAACTTCTAAGCAGCCAGTTTCATTCTGGGCATGGTGATTGCTTATGCTGTCAGGAGGAATCAAGCTCATCTGCTGCCGGGGCCGAATGGCCCCATGTTTACAGGTTCCTCAGCTGCTCTCGGGTGGACCGAGAATTTGGCTCTGCCTGGCTGGGGGTACGGAGCTTCGAGATTGGAAATGTCGAACCGAAGTTGAACACGCTGCCTAAGATGACTTATTTGAAGGCGTGTGCCCTGATCTCTGTTTCCACTTGCCCTGTGCTCCCTCCTGCCTTTCCGCCTTTGTCTCTGCAGCCTAATACCCACCCCTTCTTCCTTTTGCGGGTGAGGACCTTGAGCCCAAGAGTGATCAAGCACCTTGCTCCAGGCCACACAGGTAGTAAGCTGCCCATGACTCTTAAGTGCTCTTTGTTTTAATAAGCTCTACCATTTCTTAGATTTTGGTATGAATTGTAGCACATTCTGTCACATCGTATCGTAATTGCATGTTTGTTGTACAAAAACTGTACACTTTTCATGTCTGTCTTCTGAGACCAGCACAGAACCTGACACATAGTAGTTAATTTGGGGCCTGTTTAAATTCCTGAGTCAGACTCCACCTCCTTCACCTCCTACCTCAGTGGCTTTGGGAGAGTTAGAGCTTTCCGAGCCTCAGTTTCCTCATTAGAAGATAATAACACCTACTGAAGATGTGGTAAAGCAATGCGTGTTGGATGTTTGCTACAAAGTACAGGGATTGATTCAAAGCTGGCCATGTGACCTCGGTGGGCCAATTGGTGCCTTCTCTGGGACTTTGGCTAGAAATATCAAGGAAAGGCACATTCCCTGACCTTAAAATTTTTTTTAGTTCATGTTTGCATTACATAATGATTACATTCTTTTGAGATGATGGATGCTGAGGGCCGTATCAACACTGACCTGTTGTTGCATCCAAGTTGGGGAGGATTTGTCTAAAAATAAAGTCAATCCAGAAGAAACGCAACTGAAAAAAGAGTAGAAAGCTCTGGTCGTATTGTTTGAGTTTCCAGATATGTTTGGATTTTTATAGCCACAAAACCGATGTTCATCCCTCCTTCCGTCCTTTTGTCCTTCTTTCTTTCCTTCTTTCCTTCCTTCCGCCCTCCCTCCCTCTTTCTTTCTTTCTTTCTCTTTGAGTTAGTTGAAGATTTTTTTTATTACTTGTCAATGAAATTACTGTTTTACATAGTAGGTGTTTAAAAGTCACAAATCTTTATTGAAATGTTCAGTAAGCAAGGGAGTGAATAGAGTAATATGTGCTTGTAAAAAGGTCCACATTGAACTTTAGATTCAGAAAAAATATCACGTAACTAGGTGGGCAGTCGAGGTGAAGATGGGTGTCGGGGCGGGAGGCTCGTGCAGCCTTCGCACGAGCCTCCCAGATGTTGCCCTTCTCCCTTATCTGTCTCCCACCGCAGGCTGAGCCCTCTTGGGAGCTCTTCTCCTGATGTGAGTGTGATGATTTGTTTTCCTCCGGTGAGCCTGATTTATAGAGTTTAAATTATGCAGAGAGGGAAGTGATTATGTTTCTGAGGTGAATTACGGCACGTTTGAGGTCACAGAGTATTTTTAATGTCCCGTGAGCAGGTGGATACGAGAAGCTGGGGCCAAGGGGAAGGGAGCCAGCTGGAGTTACAAGCCAGCACAGCACTGGAGGCATCTCTGCTGAGAGTGAGCTCCACTCTGGACATGGCCCCTGCTCACTAGGCTTCCTGGACTGTGGGCAAGTGGAGCTGCAGTAGTAGGAACTGCCCACGTTCTCCCTACTCTGAAGTTCTTTCCTACACACACGTCTTCTGCTCATGCAAACCGGCCCTCTATTATGTCTGACAATCCTTGTGGCGGGCGTATTGCGTCCTTGTTTCTTGTCAGCTAGGCTCACCTATGTCTTCCATGTTTAAAAACAAAAAAGAACCAATTGAAGCTGGGCGCAGGACATTGAGACCGAGTAATTGTCTTGCGTGAGAGCCATCATGGAAGTAGCAGATGAGACTGACTGTGCAGGTTGGGGCCAGGTCGTCTAGAGGTTTGTTTTTTGTTTTTTTGTGGGTTTTTTTGGTGCTGGGGATGGAACTCAGGGCCTTGTGCTTGCAAGGCAAGCGCTTTACCACTGAGCTAAATCCCCAGCCCCTCATCTAGAGTTTTAACCATCAAGAATGTGCTGGAGGACACTTGGAAATAGTTGTTGGGAAACTGAATAGGGATTAATGAGGACCACGGCTCTGGGTGTGAGTTAGCCCTTCATCTTGATTTGGTATAACTCAGGTGAGGCCGGGAGGATTTGAATTGGGACCTACTCTCTATATAGTAGACCCACATTTAGTAAGTCTTAGTGTAAATTGGCTTGATTTCATTATTTTTCAAAACACTGAGCTTGTCACTTATGATCTTATAGTACTTTATTTCATTAATTTTACTCATGCCCTCAACAAATGTTTGTATAGCATCTGTCCTGTGGCAAGCATTCGGACAAGGCACCTGGAATTCAGTTTGTAAAAAAGAGTCCTGGACATTTTAGTGTACATGTTCTTGTGGGGCAATGTTATGCAGCAATCAGAGCTAAGATGGAAACAATTTGGGTGGGAGAATGCAGAGTAAAAGAGGAGGTGTTTTGAGGAGGGTGGGCAAAGACTTCTTTGATAAAGAATTCTGTCATGAACACAAGACACCTGAGAAGGCATGCTCATTAATTTCTGGGTAGTGTTTATAATGTAATGCTAGATGGAAAAAAAAATCACAGGAGTGAGAGCACAGATTAGGACTGAGGAAATTGCTGCTTAGCACTGGGGAAATCTGGAATCTGATGCAATCTTTTTCTTTGCTCTTTAATAATTCAAAAAAACTAGCGCCATAACCAATTGTAACAAAAGGGTGTTAGGAGGACACCAGGTTAAGTACTGCTTCCCCAGGTGTAGTCAACATTGAAATGTTCTTCCTGAAATGTAGTGTCCCGAACTAAACTCTTCTAGAGTGTTCATGAGCAATAGTATATTAAATGGGACAAACGAGTCTACTCTTATCAGACCTGTGACTGGTACGCAGTGATTCCAAGTGCTCATTTTGACCTGGCTGTCCTGAATTTTGGGATTATGAAAATCAAATCGTCTTCCTTGTCTTTTCCTCCTCCCTCTCTTATTTCTACTCCTGCTCCTTTTTTGGAATTATTTAGTGTTGTGAATATTAGACACATATATTCTGCTTCTAGTCTTCAGGGGTAGCCTGAAGGAAGGAGGCCCCATTCTTCATCTTTACCCATTACTTGTCCCTTAACCCTCGGCTCAGTCTCTCCACATGCTCAGGATGGGCTGGTGGGTGGTGACTTTGTAAGCTATTGTCTCATTCAGTTGTCCAAAAAAGCTGAATGTTTAATGGCTTTAAAAATTCCCACAACTTTATGTAAGTATTCCTTCTATTGCATAAAATTCACTCATTTGCGATCTATAATCAGGTGATAGTAGATTTGCTGGCTGTACTATTTAGCTGTTGCCACCACCCAGTTTTAGAACATTTTCTTTATCCCAGTGAGGTTCTTGATCCCCTCTCTAGCTTCAGGCAACCACTAATCTATTGTCCCTCTGGAAATTGGCCTTTCTTGGATATTTTTATGTAAGGAAGTCATACAGCCTATGGGCTTTTGTGTATGGCTTCTTTGACTTAGCATACTAGTTCTGAGATTCATCCATGTAGTAGTAGATATCAGTAATTTCTTACTTTTCTTGCTGAGTAATATTCCATTGTATGGCTAGTTTGCTCACCCATGGCGGGGGCACTTGTTCTGTTTCCGTTATAGGCATCTAGTGAGTAATGCTGGTATGAAGGTTCACATGCGAGTCTTGGTGTGGGCATACATTTTCATTTCTCTTGGGCAGGTTTCCAGGAATGAAATTTCTGGGTCGCATGATAACATTATATTAAACATAGCAAGAAACAAATGCCTCGGTTTATATTCTGCACCCAAATGACCTTACAGCCACACTGAAGGGTGGTGTCTGAGGATCCTCTGTGGCTCGGCTCTTCCCTGCGCAGCACTGCAGCTGAGGCTGAGGGGGTGTGGGCTGTTCATGCCCTCCATACTTGGTCTTTTGCTGAAGTGGTTCCCCCCCAGTAACCCCTGTAAGCATCGCCTCTCCACCACAGCCAACCCCGAGGAAGGCGGAACACAAAGATGTCTGTGGCTGCCTGAACTTGGCTTTTTCTCCAGATGGGATGGGTACAGTGTCTGTAAAAGCAGCTGTGATTTTCTCTGTTGAAAAGGGCTTTTCATGCAAGAGACAAAAAGACGAATGTTATGCTAGAAAGGTGAACTTCGGGAGCTGGTGTGAAAAGAGCGTGATGCTTGCTTTGCTCCTCCTTTCTGTGGGATGAAAGAGTTGTGTTGAGAAATGGCATTTCTTTCAGCCACAGCTCTTGCTCGGATCTATTTCGACATCCCAAAGCTTAGAGAGGAGGGACTTGAAACTTTAGCAAAAATCAAAGGTGGCTGGAGGTGTGGAAACAGGCTTCTGAGGGTGTGGTGGACCAATGTGACCCATCAGCCAGCCACAGAGCCGTGAGGAAAGCAGAGGCCATGCTCACAGAGTGGCGTGTGGCTCTGCTTGCTCCCGGGGAGGCCGGGGAATTTGACCTCAAAGAGACAGTACTGAATTGAACCTTTGTATGTCCTAAGAGACAAGAGATTTATTTAAATTGAACAGAGGCCAACATGACAGGGCTTCTTAGTCATATCCGATCTTCCCTTAATGGGCCTGGAGGTTTTCAAAAAGTATGTAGAGCTTGGCTCCCAAGATTTCACTGTAGTCTGTAGGAAGTTTGGCCCACAAATGGACATGTAAAAGATGTTCCTCCCTTGTTTAAGAAGGTAATCAGACTGCCCAAGTTCAAATCCTAGTTGCAGAAAACCAGTGGACAATTTATTTAACTTCTCTGTACCTGGGTTTCTTTTTAGGTAAAGTAGGACTTAAATAAATAATACCTCCTTAAAAAAATAAATAATACCTCCTTGTGTTGAGGATAGCTGAGATAATCTAGGAAAGCATTTAGCATCGTGATAGATACATAGAAAGGTCAGACTATCACTGCTATTATTTTTAAATTTATTTTTCATTACCAAGATAATTTTTTATTCAAGCCTCTATTCTATCAGGTGAGTGAAATTTGAATCTTGGTCAATTCAGCCAAGGCATTCATTTCTTGTAACTCCAGGCAGTTCAGTATTGCCTCTCTCCAAAGATTTGGTTCTATAAATGTGTGGCAGGATTATATCAGAAGAAGGGTGGGAGACTATCATCATCTCTGGCTGGGTGAAGGGGCCATCTTATTCACTTTATGGGGCTTAACCATGTTACATCTTGCAATTTTCCAAGGAATGTTTTCAAAATATGTGTTCTAGGGCCCCGGGTCACACCTACTGAGTAGGAGTCTGTGAGGTCAGTTCTGGGCAAATAAACACAGGGGATTCTGTGTTGTACCTTTCACTAAGGACGATGAGATCACGAACTGTTTTGGAAAAGCAAATTTAAACTCAATATCGGCTTAGCCAATCATGTTCTGGTTTGTAGGTCTGGGGGCTTTGTCTCTTATTGGATGCTTCCCAATGATCTCCATGTTGGGAGCAGGTGATGCCCTTCGGAGACTATTCAAATGCATCCTGGGTTCAGGGCTGCACTTCCCTATGGTGGAGGCCAACTAATGTGTGGGGTTGATATTTTTTCTTTAACTAAACTCTGTGCCATTTGAGAGTAGGGTCTCCTTTCACCTCATCCCCCTCGGCATCCTGACATTAGATCAACACATTTGGGTATATCTGTCAGGCACGTTATGTACACTGAAACTGCTCTCATTAGCCGTAGTGGTGATGGTAGTGGGAGTCCTCAGGGAACTAGTAATGAAACATCTTCTATCTGTTTGGGAAGGGGATCATCCAGCCAGTTAGGGTTGGGGCTAGAGAGATCCTGTATTTCAGGCAGTGCTCATCCTGACCAAGCCTTGAGATTGTTTCCTGATCTGTACCTCCCACCCTCCAGGGTGGGAGAAGATCATCTGTTTGGTACAGCACTGTTGAACCAATTGGCAGCCTTCCTTAGGACTTGGCACTCACTGGACAGGAATAGACATTGACGCCCTGGGAAAATTGTCTTGCTTGAAAGCCTCATTATTGTGTCCGGGACAAAGGAATTTGGGCAGGGAGGTCAGAGTTAATGTGCTTAATATTCAGTTGCTGCAGGGACCCAGCCAAGGAACTGAGAATGTCCCGAAAATTACTGGGCTCATTTGTTTGCATTATCTGGCTGTGTTCTTGGAACCCGTGGAGGGGGAAGAGCTGAACACAATAGAAACTGGAAAAGGCCCAGGCCCGTATTTTAGGGAGGAAAATGGCTTTATGGCTATAGTCGAGAGGTCATTTAATCTGATTCCTAGTCAATGTGAGCCGCTTCCCTAAATCACCGAGTAGGGATCACTGATTTATTCTGTCGTTTGTCCATCTATGCATCCATGCACCTGTCCAGCAAACATACTCTGAGACCTGGCATTGTGCCTGGACATGCTAGAGATTATCTGTGTTGGTTAAAATATTCTTGAAAGTAAATGATTATTCTAAAAGCACAAGAACTTAATAATTAGCAAAGCTGTAATTTTGAAGCGTGCCCCACTTCTGATTATCTTCTTCTTAAAATGGACTTTTTACTTTGAAGAAATTAAAAATAATACAGAAAACAGAACAACTAGATAACAATCACCCGAGTCCCTACTACCTGGAGTTGACAATTGTTAATGTTTTTCCTATGTCCTCAAATGTTATTTTAACATAAGAATGAATATGGTAGAGCTAATGTTTAAAGTTTCTCCTTCCATGGTGCCATCTATATCCTACTCTTTCTCAACCAGGCAATGAGCATCATGAATTCCAAGTTTCCCTTCGGTGCTTACTTTCTCATCTCTTTTCACTTTTACATATAGATTTATATTTCAGTACATAGTATTTTATGAGTTTTAATTTTTGTGAATTTTAACGTATTTTACATTTGATTCTGCATCTCACTTTTTTTCATGCAGCGTTGTGCTTTAGGGCCTTGTACATGTTGATATCCTGCTGAGCCTTACTCTGGCTCCATCTGTCCATCTATCCCCTTAAATGTCTGTCTGTCTCTCTGTCACCTCTACATTCATTCTTTGTTATCAGCGTCATCACCATCACCAACCTCATCATCAAGTTATGTATCTATTCCATTTTCATCTTTCCTACTGCATTTCTATTTTATATTTGTTGGTCACTTTCTCACTTGTCAGACACAACACCTGACATCCACAAATTAAAGCAGGAGAGGTTTATTTTGGCTCATGCTTTCTCAGGTGCATGCGTGCTTGGCCAGTTCCAAGGGAGAAAAGGTAGAATAGAAGAGCCTGAAGGAGGAAAGCTACTCAGGATAAACCCGTTGGTAAGCATAGTGCCCCACGATCCAACCAATGGCCTTCCAAAAGCCCCACCTCTGAACACATGAGGCTTTGGGGGGCACTCCAGATCTTACACTATACCAGCATGTATCCTATTTAACTCACTCACTCATTGACTTTCTTACTTTTCTTGCTGGTTCCTGTAGCAGGGGTAAAACTCGATATATTTAACAATCTGTATGCCCCAGTCTCCAAGTAATAAAAACACGTGATGGGTTGGTTTAACCTGGCCGTGAATAACTGGTAAACCCATCATGCTGGTCTATACCAGCTGACTAGTAGTCTTGCCCACGAGTATTTCAGTTTACAAACTTTACTGTAGCTGTCTGCAGTTCCTCCCAATCCTGAGATTATGCACAAACCCCTTTGATTCTCCCTCTAAGTATAGCCATCTTTTCTTTGTGCTTGTAAAAATCTAAGCAGCCTTTTAGGCCAAGTTCAAACATTACTTTCTGCCTGGATAATTCTGGGATCTCCAGGACAGATTTTATTTTAATTCTCTACATTCCCTTATAATTGGGTTTATATCTGCATTGTGACCTGTGGGTTTTGTCCTTCACTGGGCTATGACCTTCTTGAAGCTGGAACTGTACCTTACTTACTAATCTCTCTGACCTTATTTTACATCCATCCTTCACTCAAACATGCACATAAGCAGATACCTGAAGGATTTCACAAACCCTTTTTAGGTCAGCAAAGAATTAATGGTAGAATCTATCTAGTGTGGAGGCAGTAGGGGTGTGTGGGGGACACACGAAGATCTCAGGTCCTAGGCTGTCAGCCAAGGGACTTCTCATGTTGTTCCTTGTTCTAATGGTCCTTGGTTCTGAGAGAGCTTGTCAGAGCCCTGCAGTTCATGGTATGGCAGAGTGACACTGGTGGAGGTCTCTGGGAGGAGCTAGTTTGTACATGGAAGTGCTTCAGGAAGGTGGAGCACGGATGTTGAATGAGAGCCAGGCAGTGTGGGACAGAGGGAAGAACTCCAACTTTTGAGGGAGATACCAATTCCTGTGAGTATGTATCTAGAAACCAGTGTAGAAAGATGTACGTCATGATTCCCATCGTTCTGGCACATGCAAGACCCCCAGTCAAGAATTCCTGAATGTGTAAATGGACTCAGGGAGCCTTGTGTTCAAATCCTGGATCTGACACTTGCACTACCGACGAGACTTGACACATCTCGGGGCTGCGTCCCTGTTTCTCTTTCTGAAAAATGATGACAAGAATGTCTACCCTTCAGAATTGCCAGACAAGGGAGAGTTCACAGATGTACAGTGCTTACCTGGAACATAGTGGGCACACAGTAAACACACTTTGTAATTTAGGTTAGGGGTTTCTATATGTTAAGGGGAAACAAAAAGGAGACAGATGTATGTGTTTGTCCCAATGCTATTTTAGTTACGTTGTACTAGGAAGATTTCACAATTTGTTTTGTAACCTGAGATTTAGTTTCTGCATCTGTAAAATGGGCCTTATAAATCCAGCTGCCTTTTTGGGATACTTGCTGTGAGATGGAGTAGTGGGCTGAATGGCGACCCTCAAGAAGGGCCTTCATTTTGGAACCTGTAGATGTGGCTCTGTTTGGAATAAAGGGGTCTTGCTAATGCAGTCAAGTTAAAGGTCTTGAGATGAGGTGTTCATCTGCATTATCTGTGATCCCTACATCCAGTAGCAAGTGTCATTGTAAGTGGCACCAGCAGAGAGGAGGGAGCAGTGCGATCATGCAGCAGAGATCCTCAGGCCACCAGAAGCTGGAAGAAGCAAGGAATGGATTTTCCCCTAGTTTTACACATTTGTTTATTCATCTTTATTTCAAACTTCGGGCTGCCAGAACTGAAAGAATAAAGGTCTGCTATTTTCAGTCACCCACTGTGTGGTCATTTGTTAGAGCAGCCGCAGGAAACTAATCGGTCAATTTTGGTACCGTGTACTGGGTATGCAAGAATGTCTTACACATTGTAGGTGTTTACTGCAGAGGCCTTTGAAAGCTCACAGCTCTGGGCTGGAAGGCACCACATTAAGCACCAGTCACAGTGTACAGCACCTAAGGATGTGGTGGAGGGAGGGGAAGGAAGGGCAGGTGACCCAGCAAGGAGGGATGTGAGTGAGTGCTCTGGAAATACTTCCTGGAGCTTGTCTCGCCAGTTCCAGAGATCCAGGAAGAATTAGGGAAGGGCATTCCGGTAGAGAGCCACATGCACAGAGATAGGGGACAGCAAGAACAGGCAATTATTGTTGTCTTCCTAGCTCTTGGGGTGACCAGGAGCCACACAGCTCCGTTCGTCTGAAATGGTGAGGTGCACAGGGACTACCTGGGGGATTTTGTGAAAATGAAGACACAGATTCTGATGCGGTTAGTCTTGGCTGGGTCCAGAGAGGTCGCATTTCTTACGAACTTGCAGGTTGCCAAGGCTGCTGGTCTGCCCACCACCTTTGGAGAAACAAGGTATTAGTGTACGGAAGTCTGCAGCACTTTTGCCCCTTTCTCCTCTCACCTGAACCTCTCTGGAGGGAGCAAGGCCTTTTATTTGTAGCTGTGGAGCTGGATGCTGGTGGCAGAGAGGTGCCTTGCTCAAGGTCATGCAGGCTCAGATGTTAACATTGATTTTAGAACCCAAGTTTTCTGGCTTGGAATATGCTTCTCTCTTAAATAACTCATCCAGTTTCATTATGAAATACAAAGAGAGGCTGGCTTTTGATTTTTAATCTAGTCTCAGAATTTTTTTTCTTTTAATAGTTGTTTACATCACATTTCCACTTGATGTAATGTGCATGTGTATTAATTGCTAATAATATTTATCATTTATATCACAAATTATTAAATAAGCATCAAATAATATTAGCAACCATTATTATTACTTGATTATGAATATGTTAATTTGTGTAAGCTGTCTTCATACTTTTCCAGAAGGGTAAGGACAGGAATCTCTCTGTTTGCTATTTCCCTTAGGAGAAGGAATCTCATGGAGTCTAGGGGTGAATAGGGCTGTACCTCAAACAATTGTCCTCTTGACCAGAGCCCTAGAGGAATCACATGTGCGGCTTACGTTTAGCTCAAGACAAACATGGTACTGAGGTGTGGGTTAAATGGTTATTCGACACAAGTTAGTACTGAATACTGAAAGCTGATATTTTGTTGTTTAGGGTTGTTGAGACATTTAAACTACCATGTGAGGTCACATTCAATGACAGGAAAAGCTGAAAGGTATCTTTCTTGGAAGAGGCGTGGTGGGTGGCTCAGAAACAGAGGAGGGGATGCTAGAAAGGATGAGAACAAAAAAGACATTCAGAGCTGAGGACAATGTGGTCTTAGAGGCCAGGCGGGAAGGTGGGTAACTACAGCTGGTCTGGCAATCAGGTTTCCCACTGCTGAGACACAGCACCTAGCACCCACAATTTTAAGGAGGAATGGTTTAATCTAGCTCACAGTTTCAGGAGATTCAGTACATGGTTAGCAGGCTCCATGGCACAAACCTTGTGGTAGAAGGGCATGGTGGAAGCAAAGCTGCTTGGTTCTTGGTGGCTGGAGAGCAGATCCGGAACAGAGCCAGAGAGGAAGGGTCCAGGACCGTACTTAGTACCCAAGGCAACATCTCTCTGACTTACCCAGATGCATCCAGGAGTGTGCTTTCAAATCCGCTAGGTGTTCCCTAATCCAATGAAACTGAGAGATTAGGATTAATGGTCACAGCTAGCATAATTTTAAAAATGGCAGAACTATAGCCACGAGCAGGGGCAGGTAGGTATGGGCCTGTCTGCAAGTAACACCAAGAATGAATTAAAGGAAGAAAGATGCGGATATGCAATTAGATGCATAAATATTTCTTATCTTTGGTCAAGCTAGTTTGAATTCAGAGTTACTGTTACCCATCAAGGAACTCCCACGGGGCTCTGTCTATTATAATGCAGTACAGGCTGATAAATTCCATTTTAGTGCCTTGGAGCCCTTTAGCATAAGTACAAAGACGTGTTACTGAAAAACTTGGAAACAGGGGACTGTACATCAAACATCCTTTCCTTCCCCATGACTCAGGATGAGGTTGGCAGCCCTGGTGCTCCACCAGGGTACATAGAGACACCATGTTGGCAGTGCCCCCAAACAGCCCCCGGTGGCAGTATATGGGGTGGAGAACACGAGGGACTGGGAGAACATATTTTTATACATAAATATTTATGTCATATCAGCTCTGCTGAGAAGGTGACAAAACAAGGTGGGAAAAATACAACGAGACAGTGCAGCCTGACTTCCTGCAAATATTTGTGAGAGAAGAAAATGTGGAGAGAAAGAGAAATCGCCCTGGAAGGTTGGCAAAGAAGGAAAGAGAAACAGCCCAGATGCCCTGAGCTGTGGGAAGCCTAGCTTCTTAGAGAAGGAATGTGCAGAGGGCACAGTTAATCAAATGATAATGCTGTTAGGAAACGGAGAGAATTGACCCATCTTATTTGTGTCTCAAATGTCTACAGGTTAGTCAGTTGGCTGAGCACATGCAACTCCTTGATAGGCATTAATAGCCCATTTTACAGCAGGTCAAAGAAGAATTTAAGGAATTTCTCATGTGACTTAGCTAAGGGAGGGAGCTGGGACTCTGTTCACATCAGCTTGTCTCTGGGCTCGGAGATCTTCCTACCACTACAGTGTGTATGCCAGGCATAGGTCAGGGTTAGGCAACAGTGTGCTGGGCAGTTGAGATCATCATTCTCTTCTTTCTGTGCATTTCCTATAATGGTCATACATTTTTTTCAACCAGAAATATGAACATTAAAAATATCAATGTAGAAACGACTAACTGGTCTAATATAGGAAGAAGTATATTTAATATGTCCCTTTTTGGCCTAAGAAGCAGTGTTTGTAGGTGCCGATACTGAAGAGTATCAGTGTTAATCTTGTGGGCAGAGGAGCAGAGAAGAAGAATGGGCAACCTTAATGTTTCATTTCGTCCACCATTTTTGTTCAAAATTTTTTTTACAATGAATATTCTTGCTTGGATAATAGATTACTGCGTTAATTACACACACTCACACACACACGCACCCAGGACAGCTCTATATAAAAGGCATATTTGTACTCAGTTTATTACTTTTGTATTGCTGTAATATCTGAGATACCTGAGGAAAACAACTTAACAGAGGACAGATTTATTTTGGCTCATGGTTTCAGAAGCTTCAGTCCATGGTTAGGTGGCTCCATGACTTTTAGGCCTGTGGCAAAGCGGAAACATCATTGTGAAAGGGTGTGACAGTGGAAAGTTGCTTAACCTCGTCACGACCCAGAAACAGGGGGAGGGAAAGAGCCAGGCAGGGGCTAGGGACAACGTTGAGGGCCCAGGTCATGTCTCTTCAACAGCATCCCATCTCCTAAGTTTCCATCACCTCCCAAAAATGCCATCAGATTATAATCTCATCAATGGATTAATCCATCTGTGAAGTGGGAGCCCTCACAATCCCATCACCTTCCAAAAGCCCCACCTCTTAACACGTAAGACTTTAGCAGACATTTTAGATCTAACCACACCATTCAGCACTTTTCTCTCTCAGCCTCGGTTTCCTCTTCAATAAAATGATGATAATGACTGTCCTGTTTCCTGTGATTCTGTGAGGATTGAGTGAGATAGCCCATGGAGATACTTGCCATAGTGCCCAGTGCGTTGGAGGCTCTGAATCCATGGCAGATGTTATTACCAAGCTTCCAACAGACAGCTCATGACAGGAGTCAGTGGACTGAGCACATGCCTTACCCCCAAATAGGAGCTCAGTGCCTTTGTTTTATTGCTGAGAAAATGAATACACAGGACTGAGACTGGCCTTGAGAACAGTAAATTCGGCTTTTGTACAATTCAGCTGCAAGCAGTTACCAACAATTGCAGAATTTTGTTCTTTCTCAAGCCAAAGGTACCCTAAAGGTTCTCTTCTGGTGTCCCTTTAGGACATGGCCATTTCTCGCCAAGCCACCAACTGCTAGCAGTTCCTGCCTTTGGCAAGCAGATAATCTTCAGGGTGGCATAAGAATCTCACTCTTCCTAAATTCCAGAGAGAATGGAACATATAATATTGGAAATTAGCCAGGCTGTAATAGTGGAACAGAAAGAGAGAGATGCTCCTAAGATGTTTGGGTATTTTTTAAAAAAATTACAAAAGAAACATGTGAAGTATCACCTGGTTTTGAAGGTTTTTTCCCATAATGTTATTTAACCACAGTTTTCTGCAAAGAGCAAATAGGTAAGGATAATTGCTGGAGGGAAAAGGGAGAAGGATGTTGACTTTGATGGAGTGACCATTGTGCCAGGCATTGTGTTTGTATTTTTTTTAATCTTCCATAAATAATTCAGGGAAGATACTATTACATTTCTATTTTGCAAGTGAAGAAATCGACTTGCCTCAGGTGATAGAACTCAAATAAGCATCACAGAATATAGACTTGAGAACGAAAAGATATCTGTCTGGATCCAAGTTTTGGTGAGGATGTGTAGAGGGTAGGAGAATCAAAAGAACATGATAGTAAATGGATACATTAGAATATGATCAATTTGATTTTCTGCTCCCTTGGGGAATGGTGCAAGAAAGAACAGACTTTCTGATTTCAAAAGGAGAAACACATTCATTTATTTAGGAGCTGTGATTGGCTTGGGCCATGGATGGCAACAAGATTCAATCTTGAGTACTTAATCTGATCCATTAGCTGGAGCCACTTGGTGGGAAATTGATTAGTAGTGCTTGTTAGGGAGATGAGATGGAGATGACTGGTCCGGTTGCTGTGTCTTTGATTCCTACTCCTGGGCCAGAGAAGGGCTGCTCTGAGTAATACAGGAGAAGTGCTGTATGGAATGGCACAGGTAAGGGGGGAGGGGTGGATTATATTCTTCTAAGAACAAAGGCATTAGGTAGATGTTGAGCATAGGGGTTGAACAGATGCTGAGACTCTCATGAGCAGCAACATAAGGCTTCATTTGGGATATTAACAGGAGATACTGAACTTACAATTCTTCAGCTTCCTCTGTGGGAACTGCCTAGTCTGGACAAGACAGAAAAATTAGGAAGAATGCAGGAAGCAAGCCGGGTAACCACTGGAGCTAGGCAGGGCCACATTTCAATTCATGGCTTCATTGTGTATAGGTCCTGAGAACTCAGGTGTTTATGACTATATTCTCGTCCCCTAAATGTGAACACTGCCCCTAGTTCTTGATGTTATTCTGGGGATAAATTGAGAAAATGTCATTTAAGTACTTTGCATATAGCAGTTACTCAATGTGTAATTATTCCCTTTTCTGCCCAGGCCATGGTGCTCTGTAGCTGACTCGGACCCAACTCAACCCTGTGCACAGGTGTGTCCTTTTTTTGTGGGGTGGTAGTGCTGGGGATCCAACTCAGGGCCTTGTGTTTGGTAGACAAGTGCTCTACCACTTGAGCTAAATCCCCACATGTGTCTCTAATGCCCCTGTCCTGTAGATGAACTTCAGGGTCTTGTTACTATTAAGGGAAACTGTGTTCCTAAATTCCCTCCTGCTGTGCAGTCAATTTACCTCGTAATGCCTAGCAGAGACAGCTTGCAGAAGGATTGACAACATTGTTCATACTGTTTAAAGGTTCCACTGTGTGGTGAAAATTGTCTAAATGGGGGGATAATGAACAATCACCAAATTGGAGCTTTCTCAAGCTGAGAGGAGGGAAAGGCTTTGGAGAGAGTTTGCCACCTGACCAAAGTTATTAGCCAGGGCGGGGAGGGGGAGAGAAAGAGTGTCAGTTTCTCCTGCCCAAGGAAGATCAGATCTGTTAGAGCATGAATCATTTGGAGCCTTTCACAGTTTGCAATTTAGCTGGTTACTCTCTGGGGATAAGAGAAGGGCAAGCACAGCTTGGGTCTACCAGCACAAGAGAGGTTAATGAAACTACGAACCTCTTGGAAGGCACCATAATCTGGACTAACTTGGTATGTGTATTCACCATCCGTTTCCTGACTGTAACTTCCCTGGTGGGCCGGGGTACCTTGGGTAGAGGGATTGGGTCTCTGATCCTACCTCTGTTTTGGTAGCAATGTGTCTTTGGGCAGGTAGCTTCTCCTGAGTCTCTGCTTTTCTCTTGGTAAATGAGGAATGATGGTACTTTCCTCACAGAACTATTGTGATGACTTGTAGACATGAAATGTAGATACCGTAAGTATCTTTGACTACACATCCTTATTTTGTGGGGGAAGAGACATTGCAGTACTCTCCATTTTCATCAACAATCCTGCGGTGTAGGTGTTGTTAATATGCTCTTGTAAAACTGAAGCACTGAGCTTCATGGAGGCTTAAGATCCCACTATTAGGAACTCCAAACTGTTCGACTACAAATCTAATACTGTTTTCCTACTACACAAGACTGCTGACCTGAGATACTTGCTGATGTCAAGAACAAATCTGATAGAAGAACATACTAGTCACTTGTGAAATATTTGTTTATTGTTCATTAATCTGTTTACACAAATACTGAGCACTGATTAGTTCTGGGGCTGATATTGGACATTAGCTTGTAGATATTTAACATTGCAATACCATTGGCCATTACTTGGAACAGAGCACAGACAGCAAACTGCCCTCTTTTTCTCTTCATAATGATTATGGTTTTCTCAGAAATGGCCGTCAATTCGAAGTTGGTGGTAGGTCTGACTCCACAGCATGTCCTAGCTGGTGGCAAAGCCCTTATTGCGAGGATCAGTAGAGGCTCAGGGGTCTATGGAGGCGGATGGAATTTTGGCCCCACATGTGTGAACAGTGACATCTTCAGCTTGGACAAGTTTGGACAGTATGGTGGAGGCCTCCTTGAAGAGGAAGCCTTACGTGAAGTGCTCCTCCATGGTCTCCAAGACCCCCTTTCTTCCCTCCATCATGATCTTACCTCACAGCTGGAGCAGTCTGGTTTTATCTTTGCCCTCCTCTTCCATCTGAGTATGAGTTTCTTGTGATAGATAGGAGGTAGCTTGCTCTTCATATTTCCACAGGTCATGTGGAAAATAGGGACTAAAGCAGAGGGAGGGAGGAAGGGATGAAGAGGGAGAGAGAGGAAACAAGGAACAGAGAGAGAAAGGAAGATAGAGGAGAGATAGAGAATGAAGAAAGGAAAGTGAAGAAAAAGTCAGGAGAAAGAAGGAAGGGAAAGACAGAGAAGGGAAAGGAGAACTCTAGAAACCAACCGCTGAAGGGTTTCCCTTTGGCTATTTTCCAAGAAACGAGCTGTGAACATGACCTGTTTCCTAGGAAACTAGGCTGCAGGGACAGCTTAGGAATTTTATTCCAGAAAACCCAACTCTCTCTTAAGTCTCAGTCCCCTTGTCTATGAAATGGGCTTAATGGGATCTGTCTCACATTGTCATCGTGGTCATTAAACCGCATAATCAGAATAACAGAGCCGCAGTCCCTGGAAGGATGGTAGGTTGAAGCCAAGATGCTGTACTTTGGGAAGAAGCTTCATCGGGAAGGGGAAGGTGGCTGGGAAAACCTGGCTTCTGAGGTTGCCCCGACGGCCTCTCCTGTTCTGAGGGCTGCGGCTGATACATTATTTTATCAGATGCCTCTCTCTGGCTTAATAGGCCTGTGTCTCAGAAGGGGACCTTTCCTGGGGTGCATGCAGACTGTGCTATTTTGAGTTTTGCATCATCAAGATAATTAGGTACCCAGACAAAGTTTAAACACTATTACAGGTTCAGTGCACACTGGTCCTGGTGGTGGAGTCACTTAGGGACACAGTGTCTGCTGGCATACTGAGCCCAGAACTTTGATAAGCACAAGATGACTGTTCTAGGCAAAGGAAGGGAAAGGGGATGGCATCTTTTTTGATCCCCTTCCAAGTGTTAGGTATTCTGTATGCTTTGCTATTTTAATTGTACATTCACTATATTATTTAATTTCTTCCTGTTCATCAGCTGATTGGGCGTTACTGCTTCCATTTTACAGATGAAGAAACACAATGGTAGAGTGATAAAGACATGGGTCTAGCAGGCAGGAAACTTCACTAACTAGGTGGCCTTAAGTACATTTCTTTACCTGTCTAAGCCTGGACATTTCAGCTTGTGAAATGAAGGTAATCGTAATACCATATAGCAGTGTTAGAAAAATGACCATGAGTTAGGCCACATGTGAGTCTTATTACAAGGCCTGACAGTGAGAGAGAGCTTGGTGTTAGTATGCTCATTCCCAGATTATTTGAGCCCAGGGTTTAGTCTTGGTTCTGTGATTCTGTGAGCCTGGTCTCTGTCCCTCTGGGAGGCGGGTATGGGTCCCCTGTGGACATGGGGCCTGAGAGTCCCTTGTTCTGTATAGGACACAAACACTTTTGGTTCTCTTGTACTGTAAGAATTTAGCGGTGCTGAGTCTGGGTACTTGCATCTACACCCATTATGCTATAAGAACTGGTGCTTTCATGGCCGCGTACAGATTTTGTGCCCATGTGTGTGCAAACCAGCTCTGTGATGATAGGAAAAGCTAATACTTGCACAGAACTTCACAGTTTATGGAAGCGCGGTTTTGTACGTATGTGTTTACTTCATCTTTCCAATGACTGTAGGTCACTGTCATTGTAGGTTATTGCCAAATGCCGTAGGGCATTTATAGTGCCCTTAACTTGCTATTTTTTGTGTATGTTTTCTCAGCATCTTCTTTATGTAAGATGCTGTTACAGACAGAGGAGTGAATAAGGAGAGAGAGTTCTTATTTTCATGACATTCTTATTCTAATGACTGTAAAGGTGTAAAGGAAAAACAAGATGATTTTATGTATGAATTAGGACAATGGAGAAAAAAAATAAAAACAACCGCAACTCTCAGTGCATTCATATCATCAATGCTTATCTCTCATTTGTATCACCATGACTTCTTCCACAATTCAAGGAGGTCTCTTCCATCTTCCTGCTCCACCATTCTCCTCGGGGCTTGGAGTCCTCTATTGGTACTCTGCACCTGACTGCAGACAGAGGCAGGTAAAGGATTGTAAAACAGGCGGGAGATGTCGAAGGTCCGACTTTATGGGGAAAACCACTTCTTCCTAGATCCCATTGACCAGAACTGTTGTATGTCTCTACCTAAGTATAGTGGGAGCTGGTAAATACAGTCTAGGTGGTTTAGTAGAGAGAAGAGAGACCCAGGCTAGTAAAAAAAATGCATGGACAGTCTGCTACTGTGTACACAGGTATGGCTGTGCTTATGTTCCCTTGTGGATTTGCACTGGCATGGCTTTCTTCAGAGGAGCTCAGAGGAGCATTTCTACCAGATATGTAGCTTTCTCTTTGATCCCATAATGTTCAGCAAGGAAATTCTAGTTGCACCTTTTTCACATAGTCCCTTCTCCCCCTTTGCCATTTTACCCAACATCCTACTAGAACCTACCATGAATCTACAGAACCTACCACATCGTACCATGTGCAATACTCTGCGTGCCTTCTTCCCTTCTTCCTTTTAGAAATGACTCTCTGACACTCTCATGAACCTATCACTCTTCGAAGGTTTCTTGCAACTAGGAACCCAGAGAATTTCTTGTATCTCTGAAATGTTTCCAGCCATTCGCATCAGTCATGGTAATTCTATCGCTTACTATACATGGCTCCTACAATTTTCAAAGAACTTCCTTGCACTGAAACTTCTTGCCCAAGATCTGTTTATATCTGTAGTGTTCCTGTGTGCCAGGATGCGAGGGAAAATGGGCTGTCTGTGATACAGCCAATGAGCAAATGAATCAGTCATTGAGCATATCTTATTTAATCCTCCCAGCAACCTTAGGAATTGAGTGTAATTTTTCATCCCTGGTTTAATATTATCTTCAGTTGAGAAAACTGAGGCTCAAGGAATTTAATAACTATTTCCAAATTACAATAGTAATAGTGGTTTGGATTTATATTGTTCTCACTCCCTCCCTTTTTCTCCCTCTGTCTGTTGTATTGCATTTGTCATTAATATCAATACCTCAGTGTATATATTTCTTGGTACTTTGCCAAAGTACTTTCACATGTATGGTCTAATCAGAGCATCACAATATTTTAGTGATTTTTGTGACACAGTTATGAGTTTTTATTTTCCTATTTCACATATTTTTAAAAATTTATAAACAAATATATCTACACCAGAACTCAGCAAATCTTTTCTGTGTCGGGCTATATAATAAATATTTCAGGTTTGTAGACCATGTCGCAACTATTCAGCTGTGCCATGGCAGCACGAAAGTAGCTGCAGACAATTCATACAAAGTGATCATGGCCATTTACCAATAAAACTTTACTTACAAAAGCAGGTGACAACCATATTTGGCATAGGAGCCATAGTTTGTCTACACCTGCTCTATATAATCAAAAGAGAAGCAAAAATAAAAAATACCAATAAAAGGAAAATCAGGCCTAAGAGTTTGGGGAACTTACCCAAAGTCCCACAACATGTTTGCGGTATGTCCTGAATCCATTTCTTGCTTCCTAACATAATGTACTTTCTACTACACCAACCTCCCTCACTAACCATGGCAGAAATAGAAGCTGAAATCAAGCTCATGGATTTGCTATTGACTTTCTCAGCTACAAACATTAGGGACTGTTCAGTCTCCAGTCTGGATAGCTTCCTTACACCAAAACCTACACAAGTGTCAACTCCTCACTTTGATGCATTCTAATCTCAGCAACAAGCATGGGCCACTGTCTCTTTCCTAAAGAAATGAGTATAGAAGCCATAACAGAAACCTTCCTTGATTTCTAGTATGCGAGACAATTGAAGTATACAAGTGAGATATGAATAGCAGCTTTGGTGCTCAGTGACTGGGTGACTTCGGGTGCTATAGTTTCCTCATTGGTAAAATGGGAGCAGTAACAGTGTCCCCAGAGAGCTATTGGGTGAGAATTAAAACAGGTAATGTGTACAGCACTTAGAGTTGTGTCTGGCACCTAATAAATGTTTACAGTTATTATTATCATTATTATTTTCCCAACATGGGATTTACATTTCAGATATTTGCTTTCTTGAAACTCCAGTACCACTAATGCAGTTTCCTTGGCACTTTTAAGATCTTGGGCTGGATAATTCCTGGTTGTGCG
>PVJO010014922.1:0-39255 GCA_004026905.1 Hystrix cristata
ATAGATCCACTATGAGACTTCATTATTGTGATTCAGATTTTAATATTTTAATACATCTATAGGAAAGATCTTCAAATAGAGTACTTTGCTAAATATAGTTGTAATCATAGCTATTATCCTGGATTCTTTATCTAACATAACTTGGCCTTTGTGAGTCTATATTTGTATGTCATATTCATCAGTGTAGTAACTCAGTATATGTATTTGGAAGGATTCACAGCAAAAAACAGGTGTATCTGATACCAGAGAGTCTCTCTCCCAATGTGGAAATATAATTTTCTGTATATGGTGGAGGAAAGGAGTAATATAATACAATGTCGGTGTTACTATAACCTAATGAGATTAAATCATTCAGTGATGTGGCTAGAAATAGAAAGTAGAGTCTTTCTCTCTCAATATTAAAGCTAAATGTTACATGACAGATTTTGAATCTTGACTCTTTAATATTCCTTACATGTCTCTCTCTTCAAGCACAATATGTGTTGTTTCAGTGAATCTTGCCCATGAATTTAATGCACAGCTTGTTCACTTCAACAAGTACTTATTGAACTACACTATGCATCAAGCACTGTATTAGATATTAGAGGTAAAAAAAGATGAATAAGACACAGTTTCCACTCTGAGCAACTAGGTTACAGGTTTTTTTTTTTTTTTTTTTGAAACTGTGTATCCATATCCATCACTTGTATCTATTGACTTTGCTGCAGACAAAGAAAAAGAAATCTAATAGAAAAGGCGGATTAGACCAAAGAGAATCAATTAAATATTCCTCAGGGAAACTTGTGTGAACAGAAACAATGGTAAGATAAAAAAATCAGCCATCTACAGTTTTATCTAAGTGCACTGCTGATAGTGTAGAGTGAATTACCTAACTACAGATAATTTTAAAACACCTTCTAAATCTATTTTATAATCAAATCGAAGACGCGCACAAGGAATTCTTTTGTAGAAATATTTACACCAATGGAATAGATATATTGGGTTGAACTGAGAAAAAGCCTTTGAGCACACAGTTTCCAGAGCTGTCAATTACTTAAGGGAACCGTTTAAAGTCTGTTGGAGGGAAGATGAGAACTGAAAGCAATTTCACACTTACAGGACTTGCCTGTACTCTATGCAGGGAATGTTATATTATTCTCCATATCACAGAAGGGATAAGGACTTACATTTCTGAAACAAATTCCTTATGTCAACAAACTCTATTATTGTTTCTTTGTGTATGTAAGATACCAATTTATATTAAAAAATTAGTTAGCAAGTGCCAGTTAAGATGCATATAATTACAATACTTATATATTCACCACAGAGATGAGAATTAATTCTTGTTAAGATCAGCAAAGTCAAACTAAACAAACCCAGCCTGTCAACTGACAAACTCCTCAGGGAAACGCGTCTCCTCTAGCTAGTGAATGTTATCAGGGATTATCAGAGCTATTGTCAAGAAAATGTGAATTTACGGCTTTTTATGTCAGGAAGGATCAAGAAATGTATGCAAATTTTAAAAGAGAGAATAATTAGCTTGATGCTTTTCCTAATTTTTCTTCGTATATTATTACTGCTATTTTCTATAATTTAATAAGCAAACTGAATATTAATGATCACAGAAGTTGGAAAGTAAAGGAATGATAACTTTATAAATAATGAACAACTAATTGGTTATAGTTACATTCTCTCAAATAATGTGAGAGAGATATGCTTGCAAAAACACAACAAAGTAAATAACTTCAGAAATGCATATTGCTTTACATATGAATTTCATGACTGTTGCATAAAATCTACCATTTATATTAATATAATGAATAATATTTTAATCTTGCTCTTCTTTCTTTTGCTCATGGGGAGTATAATTCAGTCATAGCAACCAAAAACTATAGTTTTCCTATATGCTGAGAAATATTAAGATATTTATGGGGACAAAAACCTATGTCATTTCAATTTACGCTGAAATTCAAACTAAGAATTGGTGACATGGCGACTATTGTATGCATATCTGTGCTTTTTGTTTAATTTCTTAATTTACAGTAAGTTATTCAAATTAATACAGCAAATATTCATGCAGTATAGGCCATGGCTTGTGCTAGGTCCCAGACATAAGAAAATGATGACTGTTGCATGGTCTCTTTCCTATAAGTAGCTTTCAGTCTAATGATACAACGAAGAACGTAATTATATAAAGTGAAAGACAAAATGGGCATCATAAAAGAGATTTTTAAAAAACATTACAAGTAGAAGAGAGTGGAATATACTGCCGTTAGGAAGTCAGGAGAAGCTTCCTGGTCAAAGCAATAAAGGAGAAATTTGTATATTAGAAAACAATATTTTGCTTTACAGGCAAAATACAACCTTGTATATAACTTGTTGTAATACACAATATTTAAAAAGCAAAATGGGATTTATTTAGGTGATCTTTCAATAGGACCAACCCAAAATAACCGTCTTTTTGCAAAGGGGAGATAATGCTTGCAAAACCCACCACCACCTTTGCTTATCAATGCCTTTGCAAATTTCTGTGTGAAGAGGTGATATTAATCTAACTGATCAGAATTGGAAACATTTCATTTGCTCCACTTTAGGATAAAAAGCTACCTGAAAAGCCAGCGACTCGGTAGATTTTATTTACTAAATTGTCCCTACAGCCTAGAAGCTTGACTGGAGCCTAATGGCTACTTAAATAAATGTTGAATGAAAGGAAAAGCACTTTTGGTTATTACTTGTTTATAAGTGGCTGTTTTCATCTATCACCCTGTGTGCTCTGAAGTTAGACAGTACCACTTAATTAAATCTTATAAATACATAGATGTACTGGGCAATGTTTAATGTTTTAAAATGAACAGGTGCCAGAAACAAATTAATGAAGAGCCTTACAATCTACACGAAAAGGACAAAGGTCTAGGCGTTTCAAATAAAATAAATTTAAGTAAACAAACTATCCAACATTTAAAGGAAGTCAAATAGGTTATGGCCTTTCCAATTTCATTCACCCTTTAACTCAGAGGCATTATCAGCACTTAAATTATAATGGTGTGTAAATGAATTTCAGCTCAACTAGTCATTTTTGGGAGAGAAAAAAAATGAGCCCAGTATAAGTTGATCTCATTGCGAAGCAGAAAATATAAAGTAAAAGCTAGTGATACCAATGTATTGTTATTCTTCTCAGGAGAAGGAAAACAACAATAACTTGTGCTTCCATGTGTCTACATAGGAATACCCCAAAAGGAAATATTCTAAACAACCCCAAGGGATTCACTTCTTCCATTTATGGGCTAAAGTAAAAGATTTTGACTAATTTCTTCTCTCATATGTGTAACAAGATGTCTCTAGAAATTAGATCCTTAAAAGATAAGTATCTATATCAAACATTTCATTTTCTTCCTAATTTATATGACAAATGGGAAAGGTGATTTGCCTTATATTATGAACAGGACACCCCTCTTTTACTGCACCGTTATCGGGGTTACCACCATCAGGAGCCGTAATGGATGTGTCCTCTCGGGGAGGTGGTACAAAACCTGGTCAAACTGAAAAAGAAATCGACCTAAAAATTTATGCCTGAAGTTTTAATATCATCAGTGTTTTTGATAATCAGATATAATGTGCTAGAAAACTTTGGAGATTATAAACCAGATTTTCCAACTAATAGATGCCTTCTAAAGCACACCCTTTAGCAAAATATTTGTTTAAGAATCTGCAGAGTTGTTATTTTCCCACACATTTGAAAAGAGAATGTTTCTGGTGCAAAGCAATTTTTAAGCTAAAGGAGATAACTTATCTTTAGGCAAGGTCTATTAAAATATTTTGATTTCTTTTGTGGATTCTCATATACTAAAGGTATAGCAAACTTCATGGTTTAATATGTGTGCATCCAACGAATGGATTTTGTTCTGCCTTCCTAAACTGCCAACCTAACACCTATGTGACATTTAACAGGGGATTGAGTTACTATGTGACAGGGCTTAAGTAACCAAAGAACAACATAATTGTGGAAATCAAATGTATACTAACTGCAATCTAAATGCTAATAAATAACGCCTTTATATTACTAAAAATAACTGAAAAAAATCAGAAGCTATGCATTTAGTATCCACTGAACATGTGTTAAGTGATTTAAAGGGTATTTATATCTGTTTAATTTGAAATTCTAGTACACTTGCCTAACTCATATAGACAGTAGTATTATAATTTTTTACTTAGGGAATTTGTATTTACACAGGAATTTACTGTTGGAAATAAGTAAGAATGTGAATTGTATTATTTAATATGAAACACAACCCTCTAACAAGGAGATATATTATTAGAAATTAGGAAATTGAAGCTTAAAGAGGTGAAGTAACTTGTACTTTTTTTTTTTTTACAAACTAATATTAACTCATTATTTTTTCATTGGTGATTGAGACTAAATTTACAAAAGAGTTCTATTGCACAAGAAAGTAATGGAAGCTCTATTACTTCAAATACAGTTAGCTTTGGAGGGAAAAGCAGCATGCATAGTAGAGAATTTAAATTCATAGAATCTGAGGGCAGCATGTCTTGGTTTCAGCCCTGATTCTGTTACTGACTATTTCTGGATCATTTATCTTTCTATTCTTCAGGATCTTGGGGAGCTTAGTTTGCTTGTTTTTTCTTTGTTTTCACATGAACGTGAGGAATATTACAGCTAACCTCAGGGGCCTGTGCTGTGGTGAACTAAGTTAAACATAGACAAAGTTTAATGTAAGTACTTAACATATTTTTTTTTTTTTCTGTTTGATATTTTACTCCAGTGAGAAAGAATGCCAAATAGAACAGTCCTCAGGTTTCTGGCGTTGAATCAGTGCATTTGTGTGTGTATACCTATAAGTGTCCAGGAGGAAAACAAATAATTGACGGCTGGATAAAAGTTGTAAATGAATTTCACAGGTGAGAAGGATTTCTCTTGAACTATCCTCATTTACTAATATATAAAGTCTATAACTGGCCTCTGTCGAATGCCATTTGCTGTTACATCATTTCCATGACTGGAAAAAAGGATGATTTAAGCATCCTTGACAACAGAAAAGCAGGGGAATTCAATTTTGTAAATGTGGTTTCCTCTTTTTAATTTGATTAGGGATTCCTTTGCTAAAAATATAAGCATCTAAAAATATCCATAATTATTGTTTACATAACTCATGTCAAGAATTGACTTCTGAGATGAATTATTCATCAAATTTTTCTTGTGAAATAAAACTATAGTAAGTATATATACATTAATTTTCTAGCATTACTATCAAAATCATTTGAAAAGATTATTTCTTTTCATTCTACAATGACTACAAAAGATGATTTGTTTTCTAATATATACAAGTTTAAGATATAAATTCATAATTGGTTAATTATGTATTGCTATCTTAAAATGGACACTACTCTCACTTGGTAGTACAGAACAATGATATATGGTAGCAAAAGTAGTAATAATAAGAAAGCATTGAAAGTAGACAAAGATGAAGATTTCCTATTTAGTATAGAAAGGTCACTTTGGAAAGCAATCTGGTTTAGTTTTTCATGCAAAATATTGCACATTTCTCTAAAGATTAATTCTAAAGAACATATGAAACTAATATTGTCAAATTAAATTATTTCAAATAGAAAGTGATATAATAACTTTTGTGGATCTAAGATGAGCATGGGGGGAAGAAATTACATCAAGGGAAACTAAGGGTTTGAATTGAATTTTATAAAATTATAGGAAATCCAGTGTTAACACACCTGGTCCTTCAATGCTGTCGTGCGAGTGTTTGTTGAAAAACGACGTATTCCTAACTCTGCACTGCGCGTGCACACTTGAGAGAAACTCTCCATCAAGTAGGAATCGCTCTGCTGAGTCAGCCTGCCATTGTGGTTTGAATATCATTCTAAATGCAAAATAGGTACCAATCTGTGCCTGGTAAACAGCGGACGCAACCACAATTCCCAGTCTTCACTGCCAGTTCTTGGGTGCGCGGTCAGAAGTCTTGACAACTCATACATCAGTGCAGAGTTCTTGGCCAACACCACTTGTCCCCTCTACTTAATGACTTTTCTTTCTCCCTTCACATTAGTTGCCTGAGTTTTGTCTCCTCTAATTTACCTCTAATTCATTCCTAAACTCATTCTAACTCGTATTCTTCCCATACTACCCAACTGAAACCGCAGATCCCAAGGTCCGCAATGACCTCTTTTTCGCTAAAACCAGTGGACGTTTCTCATTTGGTTTTGTTTTTGCTATTTTCCCGCACATGACATGGTCCTGCACTTGGCACCATTGCCTCCTCCCACCTTCATGCAATACTCTTCTCTTTTAATTCATATTACTTCTCTGTCAGAATTTTGTAGACTCATTTGAGTTGTCTTTATTTCCTTTCACATCTTGTTAAATGTTGGTGGTTTAAAAAAAAATAAAAGCTGTCCTTAACTCTTTTCTACCGAACTAAAAAATAAAATTAAAAACAGAGAAACCTCTATTTAGTTTTTTTTTTTTTTTCTTTGTGGGAATAGTCCATCCATTTCCATGAGCTCATCTTATTCTATACTACCCAGAACAGTTTTTCCAATGAACTCCAGACTTATATATTCAGTTTCATACTTCTTTTGACGCAGCTTGCACAAATGTATCTTTTCCTTCTTCCCAAGGCTCTAATCTCTGTCCAGGTCACATCCTCCTTTTTCTCAATAACTTTTACAAACTTTTCACAAACTTTTAAACTGAAACAAATGTTTTAAAATTCTCTATCTCCAATATATCAGTAAAGAAGGAGTAGCGATTGTTTTTCTAAAATATAAATATATTCATATAACTTCTCTAATAAGTTGGACACTCTGCAATAATTGATGATATCCTTCATATAGTTGAAATCCTTCATATAGTTGAAATCCTTTCTATAATTGATATCCTTCATATAGTTGAAAGCGTAAACTTCATACTAAGGCTGTGGGAGATTCATTTTTTAACACTTCCTCTCCTCCCTGCCAGTTTTTCAGTCCCAAATTTCTCTCACTTTCCAGGGTCTATGACTTCTTTTTAGATCAATCACGATAGATTGTTTTTAGTTCATTTAAAGCGTTTGTACATTTTATCTGAAATGCCACATCATTTTAGTAGACTAAATTTTAAAGTTAAAAGTACACCTCTAAGGATGCTCAAGGCCCTGAGTTCAATCCTCAGAACTCAAGAAAAAAGCAAGTATTCCTCCACCTTCCCTAAGCACTATGGACAAGGTTAAGCACTCTTACTGTGAATCTCACACTTGTCTCTTAAAACTAGGTCTGCTTCCTTCACTGGAAGGTCAGTACTTGGTCTAAGTTGTTGCTACACTTAGAACTTTCAGCATGGTGTTTGAATAAAGTAGGTGTTAAATATTTGTGGTATAATTTAAGAACAAGAACCCAAACTTGGGATGTGTAACAATATCAGTGTATTCTAAGCATGCTCCTATGTTAACATAGCATTGAATCAGTTCCAGGTAAAAATCTATCCTACCTTTGCAGCATACTTCACAGTCTAATTTATGACCACTCTGTGCATGAGCCCAAACGTCTTACAGGTTCATAGTCGCTAACTGCACATGTATTTTTCAATGGAAATATGAGAAAATAATGAAAGGTGAAATCCTATTTAAGAGTGTAAAGGTAGGATGCTTCCCTTTGGGTTGACGTAACGGTTCCACAAACTCATCAGACACTTGCAGGCTTTCTAGCTTTCAGGCCATCGCCTGCTAATTGTCTTGGCCCGTTAGCTATTCAAAATTGATGAGATATCTGCAGCAGAACCACAAAAGGGGCTCCAGTTCTCTCGTCTTTACTTTAGGAAAAAGAAATGTCATGTTTTCCATTCTCATCTCAGCAGGTTTCACTTCATGCCCTGTAGGTCCCAGTTACATTTCTAAATCTCTGGCAAGAGAGATGGGATTATAACAATTGGAGTAAATTAATAGTGCGGGATGTAGAGTTAGTTGTCCTGGATCCACCATCTTCCCCAGTAAAAAACAAAGATCAAAGATGGTGCCACCATCTAGTTCTGGAACCAGCACCACCATCTAGCGTATGCTCTTTATTAAGCAAATGGGCTAATGCAATAATGGGAGAGGGAATTGTCGGCTCTTACTTGGTCAGTTCATGTGGAATAATTACAAGAAAGTCTACGAATTAAATGATTCAAGACAATTTCAAATTTAAATCTAAAGGAAGGCAGATACACACATAGTACTCCATTATGTAAAAACAAAAAAAAAACAAAAAAAACCCACATCTTTAGCCATTCATTAATTGTTGGGCATTTAGGTTCTTTCCAGGACTTAGCTATTACAAATTGTGTTGCTATAAACACAGTTGTGCACATATCGCTGTGGTACGAGGACTTTAATTCTTCTGGAAAGATACCCAGTAGAGGAATATAAAAAAGGATAAACTGGAGACATTTGTAGGTAAATGGAGGTACCTTGAGAACATACTCTTAAGTGAAATAAATCAGACACTCATGAGTACATATTTATAGTTTTTCTGATATAAGAAACCTTAAGTGTAAATAAGGATAAAGAGGTGTAATAGGTATTATATAAAAGGAAGATAATATTCAAAGGAGAGGAGAACTAGAAAGGGAGAAGAGGGGAAAAGAAGGAAGGGAAAAAGGAAAGAAAGGAGAAAGAGAAAAATGGAAAAATATAAATATATATATATATATATATAAATGAACCTGCTGTAAATGGGGAAGGGGGAGCTGAAGGGAGGAGTGGAGAAGAGGGGGGACAACCAAGATACATCATGTACAGGTACAAAATAACCATGATGAATGTGATCACTATGTATACAATGTACCAATACATGTTCTTAGTTAAAAAAAAAAAGGTTAAAGGAAGTAAAAATTCATTGCCAGAGGTAACAAATATAGACAATTTAATAAGAGCAAACATCTTTTAAAACCATGTGTCCAAAAGCAGAGTAATTCTCTTGGTAAGTAGGTTTTGAAAAACTATAGCTGTATTTGTATACTCGGGAAAGTCTTACTTTTAATAAGATAAGCATGTTATATATTCCATTAGCCCAGACTTTAAATCTATCTGTCTGTCTGTCTGTCTGTCCACCATCACAGAAAGGAAGAATGAGTGCAGATATAGTTTGTTATAAATATAAGTATGTAGAAAACACACGTAACATATATAAACACACATAATTACCTAAATACAGGTGAAAAAATGGAAAAGTATGTATTTAATGAAACAGTATGGATAGAAGTTCTGGAAATAAATCACCTACTTTAACTTTATTTCCAAGATCTATCACTTATTAGCATTGTGAGTCTTCTAATTAATCGTAGGTTGCCTTATTAATAAAATAGTGTTAATAAATTATTTACAGTTCTTAGGACTGTTCAGAGTAAATGGAGAATATTTAAAGTGCTTATCATAGTGCCTAGTGAGTTGAAAGCACAAAGTTATATTTATATTAGGCTGTAGTAAAATTATAAGCAATATCTCATTCATAAAATATTCTTAAATAACCTATTAAAACCTATTCTTTCACCAGGCTTGTTGAGCAGACCAAGACTACTGCTTTAGTTGGTTCAGGTGGTTCCCTTAATTTCCGTATCTCCTTGGAAATTAAGAGAATAAATAATGTTGGGCAGAAGGTTATATATTGGGAGATAATTTGTCTTAAGCTTTTTAAGGCTTAAAGTGAATGTATAATAAAATAAAGATTTCATGAAAACATGTATCAAAGATGGTACATTCAGGAAGACAGAAAAAAAGAGCTAAAAGAACACATGAAAACTGACATACTGAAACTAACTGTGCATTAATCCATAGTTTATTATTTTATTTTGCAGCCCTAAGGATAAGAAATTTGTCTTTTATATATTTTATAATGCCAGCCCACTTTATAATATTAGTAAAAAAAATTGGGTGACTTAATAATGTTTTATCTGGTGACCATGAAGTTCTATAAAAGTATCATGCCATTTATTATGATTTTAAATAACTGTAATCTCAGCAAACAATGAAGTGCAAACTAAGAGGGACGTATCCTTTGAAAGAAATCAGTCTTCAAACATCAAGAACACATTTTCTACTTCAGTGACACACACACGGTTTAGCACACCACTGACCATCCTTAGTGGAACTGTGAAGGGGTAAAATCCAACTTTAAATTCAGACAACTTGGCTTCAGGAAATGACATGTACTGCATATGGTGATAAATAATGATGTAGTAGTATATTGCTATACCCTTAGAACAATCAATATCTGATAAACAGATAACTGACAAATGTTAGCTATCATTAGAAATATGAGGGAGTATCCAGTCAGATATAATTTACAACCTTAGAGCACATGACAACACAATCATTTAGCTTAATCTTCAATGAATCTCAGAGAATTTAAATGAATTTCATATCACATAAGGAAAGTAACACATGAGTACGCTGCATTTCTTATAAACGAAACTTTGCTCTGAAAATTATTATTTTCTTCCACTCTATTGTGTTCACACGGCATCTTGTGGAAGTGCTTTTAAAATATGAATGTTGTGGTTTTAGATTCGTTTACAATATATACGACTTTTTAAAAAAAGTAGGTTGCTTTTATTTACTCAATAATATTTACTATGCATTTGATACTCAGCCAAAAATAAATATATGACTTCCATGTTCTTTCCTCTTTACTTTTGAAAAGCTATGTGGCATCAATGATAAAATTTAGGAAGTTAGTATCAAAACACTTTCCCTTTTCAGTAGTCTCTATGAAGAAGGCTGCAAATATTAAAATTAAAGTTGACAAAGAATAGCTTCGGTCAGTATATTGTATAGGAAATAATATAAATGTCCGAACATATAAAGGATGCTTTGAGTTGTTTGCAAAGAATGACCTACGGCTGAAAGAATTTAGTAATCTTGAGTGTTAACATGTTGTATTTCATACAGGTTCATTATTTTCTTATTTATTACGCCACAGCATTTGATATTTTGTATTAAAATCTTCAAGTTAACAAAAACATAATTAAAATGCAGTTCTATCCAAATATGGGAACATGCATTATGCAGTCACACAGTTTATTTGAATTCAGCTCACGTGGTTTCAGGGTCAATAGTTACAAAGCTATTATACAAGGAACTGCGTTAATATCCTGGAAAACATGGACAGTATAGATCTCTTCCTAGCAGATCTAAATTTGTATTATATGCCATCTTCAAATTGTAAGCCTTACACTCAAAAATCAATACTCATCCCAACACAATAATAAAACATAGAATTATTTATGGTTATAATTAAAGGATACTTCTCAGTCACGAGAAGAATGAAAAAGTAATTTAGAGGTAATGTGATTTAATGAAAGCCCACTGAAGAAGCAGCTGAAGATTTCAAATGAGATAATGAATGTGAAAACCTTCGAAAACAGATTAACTATTTTTCAAAGTCAGGATTAGTTTTAAAAACCTAAGATTTTCATTTCTAGAGGATAACATGGGTTCTGTGGCTGTCAGAATATCATTAAGAGCTGGTCAATAAAAACAATAACACACATACCATGGGGAACTACAAGATCCACGTTTTAACCTCAAACTTGGAATTTACTGCCTTCCTGATCTTAACGGTTGACCTTTAACATCCTTTCTGCACACAATCTTTTAACTTTGTTTGTTTTTATATGATGGTGTTCTGCTGGTGTTCTTGTCTTTCCTTTCAGAAATGCTCCAGAGTAACTGTGTTATTAAAACTGGACATGTTCCAGAAGAGTCATCCGAGACCACGGCAAACTCCGGTTCGGTCTCAGTAGACTAATTGCAAAGTAACTGTCCCAGAGTCATCTCTTTTTGGATGTCTCAGTAAATCTGTCTTTGATAACAAACATGTTTCCTCATGGAAGCCTGTAGGGGAAGGGACTGACTAAATTGTTTTAAAATGCCAAATTATACAGATAATTCCAAAGGTCAGCGAAAGTTTTAGACCAATTCAATAATTCTTTCTCTCTCACTTTACTGACATTTGCATGTTTTACAATTGACATTGGTAACACCAGCAACTTTTTGTACTTATACCCTTTGGAACTAAATTCAAAGAATCTCCATAAAAATTATCTTTTTAATCTTTAGAACATTATCATGTGGAAGGTAGTAGGGAAAGTGATTTTTTTTTATTTTTTTATTTTTTTCAAATTAAAAATAAAATTGTTTAGGTGAACTGCAGTTAAATCAGTGGGAGATTCAATATGCAATCAATGTTTTGTACTTCTTTCCCTTTTATTTCCTTCTAAAAATATTTTAGTTCTTTTACATTTCTTCATTGACTAAAAAATCTTCTCTCTCTCTTTCCACCTGGAAGATGAGCTCTGTGATGGTTAATTTTGAATGTCAACCTGACTGGAGTGAGGAATGGCTAGAAAATTTATAAAACACACTTCTGGATATAAGTGTCAGGGTGTATCCCAGCATGGTAGATAGCAAACTGAGGAGAAAGACTCTCTGCTTCCCACTACCCCCATGTCAGCAGCACCAGCAAATAGCTCCGGATGGGCAAAAGCAAGAGGAGGAAGCAACTAATACAAGAAATCTCAGGTCTTTTCCTTCTGTCTGCCATGAGTTGAGCTGTTTTCTCCATCACATGCTCCTTACCAAGATGTTTGACCTCACTATTGGTCAGAAGCAACAGAGCCAATAGATCATGGACTAAACCCTCGGAAACTATGAGTCAAAATATATCTTTCTTATCTTTCTTTAAATGGTTTTTCTCAGGTATTTTCTCACAGCCGGAGAAAGCTGAATAGCACAAAGCCATTAAAGGCAAGAGATACAAAATACAATTTTTAAATTCTATCTCTGTCTGGATCAGAAACTGAAACAATAAAATGAAACAATAAATATGAACTCAAACTAAGCACTTTTTATGTTTCACTTTTAAAAATACATACACACATGTTTTTTAAATTCAAAGATTATAAAAGATTTGCACAGTAGAAAAGTCTCTCTCCCATCCAGATATGTTGTCTCTGACCTGCAAGCAGATGCTTGGAGCTTTTTCTTGTCCTATGTATCTTTCCATATACGTTGACAAATATTAATATCTATGCCTGCCTTTATGTTTCCATTCATTTCTTGCCAATCGGGAGTAAAGTAAATAGATTGTACTACATTTGACTTTTTTTTTCCAAAAATAATATTTACTGGATAAACTTTGATAAATTCTTCACTTGGAAACAATTTCAAAATTACCCAAATGACATAAAAAGGAAAATAGTACAAAACACTACTATGTATGCTTTAACTCTGATCTGGATACAGCACTCATTAACATTTTACCCTACAGCTTGGTCATTTGTTAAACTCCTTCCTCTTCCCCTTCTCTCTTGAATCTTTTGAGGAGAAGTTTAACCTATTGTAGCCTTTTCTAAATAGTTCGATATTCATTTCCTAAGAGTAATGTTTTTATTTTGTATCAGCACAGTACTTCTCAATTTCTGTAAATTTAATATTGATATAATATTTAATCATAATAAATAATTCCATCCAACTTTCTCTACTGACAAAAAAAAATCCTTTCAGAGAATTTTTATTCATCCAATATAGGACTAATATTAAGATCAATTATTGTATTTAGTTGTTCTGTCTCTTCAGAATCATATAAGAAACATTCTCTAGTGTCACTGATAATTTTCTCATTCTTTTTGCTCATGCTACTGATAATTTTGAAAAATACGACCTCCACTGCTCCTTTTTTAATAGAAAGCTCTTCGTTGAGAGCTTTTCTGATGAGTCTTCATAATTCGTTTTTAAAGCATTTTACATTAGTTTTTTAATACATATGTGAGTTTATTCCCAGGAATCAAGTCTAAGGGTACATAACATCTATCCATCCCTCACTGATGATATTGAGTTTGAAAATGCAATTAATTTTTGCCCAATTTTCTACTATAATGACTATTCTTGTTCTCCCTCACAACAAATAAGCAGTCTCTGGAAAGTCATTTTACAACCATACACACAGCCTGCTCCATGTAAAAAAAAAAATTACCCTTGGATTTAGCAAGCATCCTTTGACGTTTCAAGTCTATTCCCATCTTTTCGACTGTGGAAGTAAAATAAAAATTTTCCAGCTCCCACTCTATCTCTCCACATTTACAAATTGACTTTCTGTATATTAACCTACAAAAAAGATACTCTTTTGCTCTATTTAACTATTAGCTATTTACTTATTGCCATGGACTCATGTATCGTTATTTTGTTCAATAGCTTATAATTCATTATTTCATTTAATGATTTTGCTTTTGGCATTTTACCACATTGGGACAAGGATCCCTATTGAAGGGGATGAGCTTATTTTAGGGGCAGAGTTGACCTTCTCAAGAAGAAAAGTCCGCTAAAGTCAGCGGAGTACTGAAGTTGTTGGTCCAGGGCTGGCCTCAGATCACTACTGGTTTGACTCTTTCATCTAAGAAAATACTTCTATAAAGTGACATCTAAAAGCCATATCAACTCTATCTAGCCCTAATTCTAGGTACTTAGCATATGTCAGTCCAGCCCAGCTCTGACAGCCTTCCACTTCAGTCTGACCAATAATCTACATTTGCCCACCAACAACTATTCCTAAGCCTGACCTGTACCTGCTGTACCAACACATACCTCACATCAGCTAGGACTGGGAAAGAGGAGGAGGCCACTCTTGTTTACTGTGAGTGTCTCCCAGTGTCTTAGAAGTTATCCTCAATGTGCAGTCAAGTCACAGTTTTTTTCCCATCCTATCAAGTCGCCCAGCTCTCTCCCTTTGGCTGAATTTTTCACACTGAAGAGACACTGGGGAAAAGGGCTCCTGAGTTAGATTACAGTTTTCCTCTCGAGTCTCTGTTTCAAGTAGACCAATGTTATGATTTGGATCTTAAATGTCCCCCAAAGACCTACGTGCTAAAGGTGTGGTACAACTGGGGAGTTGATGTAGCTTGTAGGTGGTGGAGTCTAGAAGAGTTAGGTCATTGATTTTAGGACCTAGCCCCTTTCTGCCTTTTTGAAGTAAACACTTAGGCCCCACCACCACATGCTCCCCACCACTGTGATCTGCCTCTCTTCAGGTCCCAATACAACAAAGCCAATCAATCTTAGGTTGAAACCTCTCAAACTGTGAGCTATAATAAACCTTCACTCCTTTCAGTTGAGATACTCAGATATATGGTTCTGGCAACAAAAACTGACTAACATAGTCAAGCTCCCTCTTAGGCTGTAAGCAGATCAAGCAAGATTTGTTGTAACAATGCACACAGTCTGTCCACATCCAAGGTACTTGGGAAGAAAATTCTACAGTTGTGGGGCCTGCAAGACAAATGCGAAGATACATGTGCACTCCTGTCTTTTAGCTAGCTGGCCGCAAGCCTGGGTTGTCAAACACAGAAGCTGCTTGAGATCCGATGTGTCGTGGACTTGACTCTGCATCGTTTCTCTTATTTCATGACAAGGTGGGGCACTGATGACCTTCACGAATGCTCAGTTTGATTCTTTGTCTCCATGCGAAGAGTCCCTGAACTTTGTGGTACTTTTTTGCTATTTCTTTTCTTAAATTTACACCTTTCATTTTATCCTGTCATTTCTATTTATCAGGACACATTGACTTTGGACTACGTGTTTCAAGAGATTTTTACCAGTTTGGTTTGATCATTTGGTCAAGTACTTTATGTAAAGTCCTCAGGTTTTTCAAAGAATAGAGAAAGGATAAGAATAGAGAAATACACACAGAGAGGAGCTGCTTAAACATCAGCTGTTCCATCCCGATTGATTTTTATATAATAGAATATAACTCCACCTCATTCCACACACACACACACACACACACACACACACACACACACACCCAGACAACGTGTATATCCTACTTCCTTAAGGACTCTGGTGGCCCCCCAGAACTTTCAGAAATTAAGGCAAAGAGGAATACACTAAAGAAAGCCAGAGACAGGACACCTCTCTGAAATTTTGCCTTATTAAATTTCACCAATAACAGTGGTGAACTCTAGTATGATATCAGCACTGTCACTCTCAATTTTCTTCCTGCTAATTTTATGGGTGGAAAGTAGGGGTCCCCACCTCAAAATGTACCCTTTCCAATTTGTTCCATCAGTGTCAGGCCACGTAGCTCTGCCCCCGGCTCAGCAAACCTATCATAAGCACATGGTTTTTGTTGTTATTGCTGTTGTTGTTTACGCGTGCATGGGAAGAGGCACCTGACCATCTCCTCTGGCTCCAGTCTACACTTTCTCTTGGTTACTGATACACCGTTCTGAGTTAAAATGAGCTCTTCCCAGGGGCACTCTGCAACTTGCAATTTTACAGGGATTTATAGCATCTTTAGAAAAAGTGGTTTGGCAGTGGAAGCTGCTATTCACTTAGATGTTTCTGAGAATATTCTCCGATTGTTCCCCATGGTAGATACCCCCAAACTCATATCATGTCTAATTCTTTCCTCTTGAGTGTAAACAGAACTCCTGACTTACTTACACCTTACAGATCACGGCAAGGGTGGTGGGATATCATACACATGACTACATTATGTTATCTAAGACTCTGTTAGTTTCCTCCTGCTGTGTAAGAAGAAAGTGGCTATGTTATGAGAGGAACTGAGAGGGCCTCCTGGCGAAGGTCTTAAGCTGCCTGTATATGTTGAGAGTCTGTGAATGACAGCCAGGCAGAAAACAGGCCTCAGTTGTACTGCCACAAATGACAGAATCCTGCCAACAACCGCCCGGCCCTGAAAGAGAATGTCACCCTCCAGAAAAATCACAGCCTACTAAATACCTTTATTGCAGCTCTTCAAGACACTGAGCAAAAGAACTACCCAAGCGATGCTTGTATCTTTGACTCATTCAAACTATGAGATAAAAATGGCATCTGTGCTTGTCGTCATTTGTCGCACACCAATATAAAAATCGTACATTTCCTGTGAGAAGTGAGAAGAGTTCAGGAGGAGGGAAAAAGAGGTGGCAATCCATTCTGTCCCAGGGACTTATAAATCCATTTCTTCAGATTCTTGGCAGTACTAGAGATTCCCACTGGGCCCCAGAATGTAATGCCACTGGTGGATTTTACTATTTTTCTCAAAAAAAGAAGCGAATTAAAAGAAATGTAAGAGAGGAACTTCTGGAAACTCAGAATGGCAGGTCTTGCCTTAGACCATGTCCACGTGCAATGAAGCAAGAGCACGAGTACCCGGCTGTCTGCGGTGCTCTGCTTTGTTTGCAGGTGCTGGGCTACCATCCGATGACTGGACTCCAGGCTTATTTGCACCAACTAGACGGGGAAAGACAGTGAGAGCCACGGCAGCTGGGCACTGAGCAATACGCTCTCAAAACGAGAGCCATTAACACAGTTGGGGCAGGAGGCTGAAAGGTGCGAGTGGCAGGGTAGATTTCATTCCTCCCTTCTTGAAAGGACTTTGTTTCTCACCCTAGACTTTGTAGTTCTGCCTCTACACTTACTAGTCCCTTAATTAAGCTGTAATAGGGAAATCTTCGCAGATTATGGCTCCTTACAGGAATCTAAGTCTGAGGCCTCTCATCATATATTCATTTAATTAACATTTAATAAGCTTCTACTCTGTGCTAGTACTGCTGATACAGCAGTAGGTACAATTTATAAAATCCCCAAACACATGAAGTTTAGGGTCTGATGGGAGACACAAGGAAGGAGTCAATTAAAATACTCTCTAAGGAAAATGCAAGGACTCTCTGATAAGGGAGAGATGCTCCACCCATTCAGAGATTCTGGCACAGAACACCCAGACATCACCCTAAAAATACATGAACCGGGAAATGAGGACAGAAAAGGAATCGACATGACAGAAGGCTCCAGGAAGAAGGATGTGTACAATGCTCGGGAGAGCTGGGTAGTAGCAGGACTGAAACGCAGACTTGCGGCCTAGTAGTAGTAATAACTCTATGGCAGAGCACGTATCCGGCCATACTGCGTGTGAGTGCGCCGCTACGCGGATTGTGTGAATTACCTCCTTCGATCCTCAACGCAGCCTTCTGATGAGGAAATCCAGACACAGAGAAGTTACCCTTTTCCTGTGATTGCCTCACTGGTTAGATTATAAAACCAGGTGTTAACACTTAGTCAAGAGACTCCAAGACCCACATTTTCAGTCCCCACTATCATGCCTCACTCTGTAACTCAAATATGCCTAATAGTAGGCCGTCAGACCAGCCTTCTATCTCTCAACAGAGAGTTACTAATGAAATCTATAGGCCCAAACACGGCCAGAGTTCCGAAACAGCTCTGACTTCAGGATCTCGGCCCAGTCCTTGGTTTCCTGTCCACAAGCCATTCCCAGCTAGTCCCTGGCTAGCATGAAGCTCCCAGATTGAGGGTCAGCCTCCCTGGACTGCCCCAAACTAGAGTCCCCCTTCTGAGATCAGTCCCCTCGCCTGGATTCTTATCAGGTCTCAGACCACAGTGCTCTGCCTTTGCTTTTGGACTTCGTGTTTTCTCCCCATGAGAACCTCACATTGTATTTTCTTCTGTACCTCTGTCTGGTCCCTAGGGTCCCCTAGTCCTCTTCTCTACCCTGAATTCAAAACACTGCTGAGAGAGTATGTTTGGTTCTTGGAGATGCTACATCAGCTACTGGAGTTGGCCAAAGAATTCTGTTACTTTATTTTCAGATTACTTTATAAATAGGACAGAGAATGTATCTCCTGTTCAAAGATGTCAGACCCATCCATGAAACATGAACAAATAAATTAATCAGAGTTTTTTTCCTGAGCAAATCAGAAATATTTTGAGAATAGTTCCATAATCATCATAAAAGTATGAGAATAAATATTTCAATGTGAAACCAAATTCTGAAACAAATTTTATATCACTTCATATGCATTTTCACATATGTAAAGATAGATAATTCTACATACATGCACATTTACTGTGCATATCTCACACATCATTCCATTACTTCTGGTTAATTTCTCCAACCTTCTGAGTTATGGGAAGATTCTATTTAGCAGGTCGCAAGTATTTCTGGGGCCTTATTGGGTCCTGCAATGTTCTTGAACCTCCGCAAGGGTCAAGTCTTAACGCCAGGAGGTTCATATGTTTATCTCCTTATGAAAACAAGAACTACTTATCATCTATAAATATGCTTATAAATGGTTTTTGTATTGAAGCAGAATCATTTTCTTAAGAATAGCTATTAAGTAAATAACCTTTGCAATTCCCTAGATTTTCGGATATAATACCATTTATTTTCTGTGATGAAATTTTTAAACATAACTATATATTTAATAAAAACACTATAAATTTGATTGGGACAAGTTGTTTAGACCAAGATACAAGGATAAATGTTAGTTTTTTCCCATGCATTTGCCCAGCAAACAAAGTTGTTCCATTTCTGAAGGAGTCATTATTTGAAAGTTCTGTCTAGCAGGTCTTTATTCCTTTTTGGTTCTAAATTGCTTGAACATGACTTCAATTCCTAACTGTCAATTTCCTGCTGGACTTCTTGCTGTCTAGCATCTCAGACTACTTTCTTCAAGGCCACCAGTGACCTTCCTTCAATTTAAGCTGCAGTTTTCTTTGTTCTTGTATTTTGAGCCTTTCCGCTGCCTTTCATGTGATTGCCCACCACATTCTCGATTACACTGTCCAGTTTCAGTAGCATCAGTAATACCCTCGTCCTGATTTTATAGCACACACACACCCACACACACACACACACACACATTCAGTTTATACACTATCTTCACCTCCTCCTATCCTTCAAATGTCTGTGTCCTAAATTAACATTACTGCACTGATATCAAAGTTTGCATATTGATAGTTTTGTTATTCTGCATGTAACTCAAATGTATAACCTATATTCTTACAGAAATGCTTCTATAATAAAGTTAATGATGGAGTCATCCACATATTAATGGAAAGAAACCTGCAGAAATGGGAAAGTATTATACGAATATTCTAAGGCAGTCCATTCAATGTTTTTCCCCACGATGTTTAACCTTCACTTCTGTTGCAGGGCTTTGTTTATCCCGGGTGCAAAGATGCCTTTTGCCAGTATCTGGCTGTCTGCACCATCCATTTACAAAACCGTATTTATGGAGATAATCTCCCTACTCTAGACATTGTACTAGATGCCTTAAGTTCAATGGTGACTTGAAATAGACCCCAACATCACTTTCATGCGGATGACAATCTAGTGAGAAAACCAGCATTGGTGAGTTAATGAGGAAATCCTCCACTTGAATTTTTTGAAACTGTTAAATACTGTTTCGACAGCTTAAAATAGAGAGATCGGGGAAGGATAACCTTCTTGAGGTAACTTTTGTTTGCTTCCTCAGGGATTTCTTTAACTGAGATTTACCATAACGGGGAGGGCAGTAGTGAAGAAGGCCCAGAGGAATCCGCTCACTGTGGAGATGGCGTCGTCAAGGCTCCGTGGTGGAGCAGAGCAGAGACCGTGAGAGGGATACTAAGAGAGTGCACATGTTGTGGGACACACAGTCTGCCGTTTGGGTCCTGTCATTAGTTTTGTCATTATCATATAAGTAGTCATAAGCCACTGAACAATTCTGAGTGACAAGAAAATGGAAGAAAGGATAAGGGAGCAGAAGGTAAATGAATGCCATGTTCAAATGTGCAGATATTTTCTGCACAGCGAATTTAGCGAATTTCCTGCCCGCAATATCACTATTTCCCTCCTCCTGTGAAGTTCCAATACTTTAGACTTTTTACTCTCTCATTTTGAGTCTCTTTTGTTTATTCTGTCTCATTTTCAAAGTTGCTAAATAGTAGAATTCCTTAAATCTTCAGATACATAAGCACATCAACTATTTATGGCTGATACATGATAAGATAGATCACGCTTGGTCTTTAGTGGACATTCCAAGCCTATCATGTGCAAAGTACATGAAGAGAAATAAACCCGTTTCTGTCCTCCCTTCCGCCCTCCTTCTTTCCTTTCCTTCCTTCTTTCCCTTCCTTCCTCCATCTCGCCCTCCCTCCATTCCTCCCTTCATGTCTTCCTTCTTTCCTGCTCTCTTTTAAATTGTCAGAGATTCATTTAACAAACATCTGCTAAAACCTTTGTGCATTCAAGGAAAAGTGGAAAGAAGAGGTAAATATTATTCACAATTCAGTACCACAAACCTGTCTGCTAGTGGAATTTTTTGTTGTTGTTTTATACTTTTTCCCACTTGCTCTAAAACTTTTACCTTCTTGCATGCCCACCACTTTCATCCCTCAGAGTTCCTGTTTCCTGCCCTTGGGATCGTGTTGCCATTCCTATCCTAAAGTTACTACTTGCAGCCACACAGGCAGTATTGCCCTGAGAGTTAATATATCACTAATGATCTAGAAAAGCAGGAAGGGATTCCCTTGGAAATAGATAAGGAATTAGCTTGCCTTTTCTGGGGTTGTGTGTCCTCTCCTCTCTGTTCCCTGCCACTTGGCCCATTTTCTTGACATCACCACACCATCTCCCATTTCTCTAATCTTCCCAACCTAATGGAGAGTTTATAATATTGTAGTTAGGCAGGCAGAGACCAAACCTAATTGTTTCTCTCCTATTGGATGACATGTCTTTATGCGGTATGTTCAACGTTATTGTATAAGCAAAAAAAAAAAAATAATAAAAATTAAGAAAAAAGTTGGGTGCTGGGTATTTAGCTCAGAGAGTAGAGTGCTTGCCTTGCAAGCACAAGGGCCTGAGTTTGATCTCCAGCACAAAAAAAAAACAAAAGAAAGAAAAAAAAATTGGTAGAATCTTATGAGACAGCCACAGCAGAACCAGTTAGAATTATGTTCTGCTCCAACACTTAGGGTAGTTTCTCTCTCTCTTCCTAGTTGCTCATTAATCTGTTGCCCCCCTGAGAAAATCTTATAACAAATAGGGAATTATACATTTCTATTTAAAAAAAAAGTAATAAGTACCTTTTATATAATATTTTCAAGTGATTTTAAAAGAGGAAATAAAATGAGTTATTTATTTTAAAAAGAGCAGTTCATTTCCCTGGATCTTCTAGCTGACCCCAACCCACTATTAAAACATTTTCTTGTTCGGGATCACAGAGTTTCTGTCCCTAATGAATGACTGTTTAAATCCACCAATGGTGAACAAACAGGGTCCTCAAGGACTCTTCCAAACTTGTGTACACCCCTAATTCTGTCACACGAGACCACCCTTTGTATTCTTCGGCCACTGGATATTGTCTGTTATTTAAAATAGATTGTGTGTGGGGCTGGGGATTTAGCTCAGTACCTAGAGTGCCTGCCTTGCAAGCACAAGGCCCTGAGTTCGATCCTCAGCACCACAAAAAATAAATAAATAAATAAATAAATAAATAAATAAATAAATAAAATAAGATTGTGTGGAAAATAAAATAAAATAAAATAGATTGTGTGAGAGAGAAATCTTACAATGTTAATTGAAATAACGTAATGTTTTTTCTTGTTGTTTCCTGTTCTTTTGCTGTGTTAGAGCGTTTTAAATATTTCCAGATACGACTGCTTCCTGCCTTCCCCATTTACTTCATCTAATCACAGACCTTCCTATAGCATTTAAAGTTCAAACAACCTAATTTAATCCTCCAGCCAAGGAGCCAGTTACAGACAGTTGTCTTTACTGGAGGTTTATAATCAGTATCTGTTTTGATATTTTGAAGTTAACTTTTAGTTAAATCCACGCTTGCCCCCACTCATGCTAAATAATTAGTGTTTTTTTTTTTTTTTTTTTTTTTTTTTTGGTGGTGCTGGGGATCGAACTCAGGGCCTTGTGCTTGCAAGGCAAGCACTCTAATCACTGAGCTAAATCCCCAGCCCCAATAATTAGTCTTTACCTGAACACTTCTATTACCATTTTGAATTTGTACTTAATAAGAATCTCCTTCATATAAAACACCATTTGTTTATGATCACATGGAAAATTCTCTATTTATGTTTTAAAATACCACTAAATGATTTTTTTAAAGGCTTTCCTGATTTTTATACGTAGAACAACTCACTCCTCATCTGTATTCCCTGCGTACTTTGCATATACCTCTGATGTAAAAATTATCTCGGTGTGTAAGAATCACTTATGTCCAACTTTGCGTGGACCTTCAGAACAGCAGGGGCATGTTGTTGGGTGTTCACATGCTGTGAATGCTCAATCATCATGTGCCTAAGCTTTAAATAACTTGCGGAATGAGTCAGAGCTCTTAGAAGTGAAGAAAAAAATAACCCAGTAGAATGATTGGATTGTTCTTTTAGGTTTTACACTTTCATTAACACTTTCATCCTACAAGATTACAAAGTATTGGAAACAGAAATTTTTTACTCTTTTTTTACTTATATCTCTGTGGACACACTGTAGATGCTACATTGACACAAAACAAATGAAGAGAATAGAATACTGAACCTCATGAAAATATACAAAATGATTTTTAAAATAAAAAACACGCTTATGTTTTCCTCCAAAACTGTTTTAAAACTATAGACCAGCATGAATAAAAAGCATCATTAGCTTAATTCCATCACCACTGTTTTACTCAGATAATGAACTGTGGCAAAGGATTGATCGCTACATATATCAGGCCAATAAAACTTTCATAAATGTAGTTTTCAAACATTCATTGACTCGTGAGAAAGAGCAAAGATAAAAATAGTAGTGCAAAATTGAGTACAACAGAAAAAGTAAAGCTTTAAGAATTTCTGTTTGAGTTATACATTTATATTTGCATTTTTATTAATGCCCATGTCATATCATATAATTTCAGAGTTGGAAAACATCTCATTAGTTAATTTTATTTTTTAAAAAAATCTAAGTTATCTCAGAACTCTTGTATGTAATAAAATGATAAATCTGTGTATATCAATGTGTCCTGGAATCTCTGTTAAGTTTTAAAATTGTTAGCACAATTGATTTTCAAAATCTCTGGGTTTCAGTATAGCAGAATTTTCATAAATTTCCTATCTTGAACACTGATAATACTATTTAAACGATTCTCAAATGAATCACTTGAAACACACAAGATCACAAAGAGACACTACTAACTAAGCAAGTCAGTAACAAAGAAAACCCATAAAGGAGTCAATACTAATAGGGCATTTACTCTGTGCTGCATCCTGATCTCAGTGTTTACAGGAGCTTATAAAGTTTTTACAACAACCTTATGATGTACAAACTTCTATTTCTGTTATTTTTTTTAAGAAGACCAAAAAGGGGAGGGGCAAGAAATTAGACTCGCATCACGTGGTATCGGAAATCATACACCTTCCACTACTGCAAGCAAACAGGAAAAAAAAAAAATAGTGTCTTTGAAAACATCTGCTATTTTTTGCTTGACGGAGCAGAACTGTTTGCCAAGTTGATCGTACTCTCCTCTGTACTTGAAATTGAAAGAAGTTTCTGGAATTTAACTTTATAACATGCTTCTGTCAATCACACAGAGTTTATCGTGCTGCATACCCCACATTATCGATTTTGCTCAGCACAGCGCTTCATCTGACTGACTTTGTAATGCCAATATGAATTCTCAGTTTTAGTGAAAATATATCCCCGCACTGGCGCGAAAGCGCCGGTAGATGGCGGAGAGTCTTACACGATGTCATGGCACGTGGGTAGTGCCACTTTCCTGTTAACTCTATGGCTGAAAAGAACTATTACTATGCTCAACTCTTTGCCACAGAAATGGCTATCACAGGAAAAGTACTTCTTTTCAGCAGAATTTAACACTGCAACCATTCTGATCCCAATTTCTATTTTCTTCATCACAAATATTACCAAAGTAATTTCAGAAAATATAAGTAAAACTAGCTAACTCCATGGCCCACATCTTGTAAAATTTCATGGCCAGATATCCACTGCTTAACACCTCTGGATTCTATTTTCCTCTTTGCAATTCTGTCACGGGCGGGTTTCTCTGTCTTGGCCCTGTAAAGAGTGTAAAATTATTTGTCATGTATTAACCTCTGCAAGGGGCATCGTACTAGGCCACGGCTTCTAATGCAGATAAAAAACTCACATTCACACTCTCAATTATTGAATTCTAGCTTTAACTCTCCATTCTGCACATTCCATATGGGCATTACCAAAGGGATTAAGTTCAAGGATATTATATTATTAATTTGCAATATTACATGAGTAAAATTTTTGTGTTGTCAAGTGTGCGCTGGTAACTTTGAATTGTTTCACAATTTATATATGTGGCACTGGATAGACTTTTCAGTGGTTAGTTAAATGATATCATCTAAAAATGTTTTACCTTCAACTGATAGATTCTATGTACAGATAGATTTTTCTCTAAAGAGGTTATATTTCAGAGTTTTTTTTTCCTTTTAAATCACTGAGCATCTGTAAACAAATTTGATAGGTATCAAATATCATTTTTGATTCAATCAGTATTAATATAATCATATAGAAAAAAGGATTTTAAACACTGCATTCTGTATTGTTTGTATAGGCAGACACAAACTACCATCACTTGGATCTTTTTTTCTTAAAGAAAAAATAAAATTCTGGTGCTTCTTATTCCCTATGGCACCACTAGACCTTATCCAAAACCAAACAATTGCAAACTCAATGCACTATTAGCACCAAGGACTTTGTTACAAAATAGAGAATAAACACAAAGGTATACTGTGTACACATACATTATAAATACAAGGCAATTTTGACCCCAAATGTTTGATGATGGTTTTAGGATCCAGTACAAATTAATTTTTTTTTATTTTGTTGTAATATAGCGATCTCATTTGGATTCAAACATGAATTATAAAATAACTGGCACAAATTCTTAAAAAAACCTAGACATTGGGACTGGGGATTTAGCTCAGTGGTTAGAGAGCTTGCCTTGCAAGCATGAGGCCCTGAGTTCGATCCCCAGCACCCACAAAACAAAACAAAACCCAGACATAAAGAGGGTGCAAATCGATTTTAAACTTGGATATATCTGAGATCTTAAAGACACATAGGAGACAAAAAGGCAAAAAAGTCCATCTCTCATATTTCCAATTTCCTAAAAAGCCCTCTGCCTTATTCAGTCACATTTTAAATTTTATATTTGTTGTAATTTAATGATGAGAACTTGTCAGAAAGAAATAAAAACTAGCATGTACAGGGCAGGATCATTTACATGTTCTTTATAAACGGCAAGGATGGAGAAGAGTGCTTGACAAAGGGTACACAATTTAAAAAATAATAAGAATTCAGAATTAGATAGCCAAGCACATGGAGGGAGGGATAGAGGGAGAGAGAAGAAGAGTGAAAGAGAGAGACAGAGAGACAGAGAGAGACAGAGAAACATGGGGGGGGGAGAGGGAGACAGAGAGACAAAGACCGATGGAATGATAGATTCAGGATACTGAAATTTGTAAATCCATTTCTGAGTCCTAACTTCCACTACTGACTTACTGAATGGATGAGCATTGGGAACAAGTTGTAAATTATTAGCTTCTGCTTTTTACTTGCATAATACCATTTACTTTATTTATCATAGACTAATCACTAAGAGGGAGTGATTATGCCCATCAAAACACCTTAAAAATGTTCATAGTACATAAATATTTTATTTAGTCACATAAAATATGCACCTTTTCTTGGTCCATGTCTTTTTTTTTTTTTTTTTTTTTTTTTTTTTTTTTTTTGTGGTGCCGGGGATCGAACTCAGGGCCTTGTGCTTGCAAGGCAAGCACTCTAATCACTGAGCTAAATCCCCAGTCCTAAGAGATGCACTTTTATATGCATACATTCACATAACAAAATAAGTCCAAGATGTCAAAACATCATCAGCATTATTATGTTTTTTGCAATAAGTAAAAGTTGGCTGAGAAACCCAGACTCACTGTCAGGGCAAGCGCAGAATTCACGATTCATTCAAGCGTTTGAAGTGTGACGTTTGAAGTGTGAAGCTAGGAAACGAAATGGTACCATATGTTCAATCATTCCAAGAAGCTCACGAGGGGATTTACGTTAAACTAAATTTTAGGAGAAAATTAAGGCATCCCACAAAATGAGTATTACTTTAAAATAGATAAAAATATAATTTGAAGAGCAAGTTTCCAAAGAAAATATGCATCACCCTCAGTGTCTGGGATATACAGAGAACTTCAGGAGACTTGATAGGAATCTTTATGACTATATTGCTCTTATTTTTTTTTTTTTTTTTTTGTGCTGGGGATCGAACTCAGGGCCTTGCACTTGCAAGGCAAGTACTCTATCCTATTTCTTTTTAAAACCTGCAATATTTGTCACTCAGTAACACTTAACTTGGTAAGTAACATAGGAAGAACTGGATGAAATATGGAGAAGAAAACTTTAAAAGATAATAGTAATTAACTCAGGCAAAGACACGTGTATGGATAAGAAAGAGGCAAGGAACACACAGTGGAGGAAGCATCAAGCGTCTTTCAAATGCATCACTCTGAACTGAGAGTCTTTCCTAGGTAGTTTGTGCCAGAGCAAATTGCTATGATCCTGTAAATGTCCTCTCTTAAAAAAAAAATAAAGTGAAATAAAAGGCAACAACCTTCTGTCGATGAAGTCCATTAGTCAGGTGTGTCATATCATGTACACCTGTTTTTATAAGCAGCTAAATTAAAAAAAAAAACAACTAGGAGATAAGATTGTTTTACACTGCAATCACCACACATCAGAGCATCTGTGAGTAGACAGGTTAACACTCGTACCCAGAAGAAAATAAAAGTTAAGTGTCTAGACTGTTCACCGGCTAAGATTTTCTTTACTGTTGACAGAATGATACGAATAGATTTTTAGAGAATTAATTGTTAGGAAATACATGCTTTTCCCATGGTCAAGACCGATCACTCACGTAGACAACAAAGTCAATAACGCAGGTTATTCAATTCCACTTTAAAGTATTGAAGGGAAAAACTGAAACTTTGATTCAAAGGAGTAGCATACTTCTAAGATCACATTGTCAAAACTTTTAGTCTTACTTTTAGGTCTAGAAGTTCACAGAATGTACTATCACAAATTTCTCTAAAGAGGAGAAACGGTAGATGTGGATTTGTAATTTTTTGAAGTTAATTGATTATATATTGTTTTGACTGAGACAATAAGGTCAGTTCTTTAGATTCCATCAATACGTATTTGACATTTTCTGTAAGCTCAGTTTTGTTCAGACCTGAATTGACTGAGAGAGACAAATCGAATACTAGTAATGTCAAGAGCTGCCAAGCAGGATAGGGCTAGAATAAGATGCAGAAGTGTGACATTCCTGGGAACCCCCTGCTGTCTCTAAGTGCAAAGTGAGAACCTCAAATCCTGATTTCTAATTATCAAAATTACTGGTTTGTGAGGACAAAAATATTCTATGTTAATAAAAAGAGTAAAAATACATTTGAAAAACATAAATATATCAAAGTCTGACGGATAAGTCATTATTCAAAAGTTTTATTACCCTGGAAGGACCTGAGTTGCTATTAAAAGAAAAGGCATGTTAAATTAAATAACATCTATTTACATTTTTCTGTACTTTTATTTCATATAAAATTACACTCAACTTTAAAATAAAATACTCTGCTCTTTTATATCATAATAATATACAATATCTGAGTTAAAGAGATTTATAATTCTTCTTTTGGTAGCACCTGAATATTCTCAGTCACTTAAAGCTTTTAGTGTACCTGATTCTTCAAGATCCTGTTGGATTGAATCATCTATATCCAGAAAAATTCAACAGCTGTAAATATATTGGCTTTGCTCCAATATAACAAGGTCTCCTCAGATGCAAATACTTCCAATGCCAAACGATCAACTCATGTAAAGCTTTATTTTAAGGATTTAAGTATTCTGCTATGCACAAAACACAGTATTCTCTTAGGTATCTGAAAGCAGCTAATACTAGCAAAGATTTCAACATTTCTTCACAGCAGGAAAAAAATCCCTCAGATTCTTCATCAAAATAAATTGCTATTATCGCTTCCTTGGATTAAAAAGATAACAAGGAATACGAAGTAGTACAAGTTCATCCCAGAAGCCTTTTGCTAACTTGCTAAATTTTGTTTTTCTTGTACAGGCACAAGTTTGCAAAACTGTCCCAAAGAACTATCATTTAACAATTAGAAACTTTGACTCATGTTAAATTTACAACACTTCTTGGTTGATCATTTCTACCTCTATTCATTGCTATTTATAGCCAATTATAATGAAATGAAGCAGAGTGGCACATATACACACATATAAATTTTAAAACACATGCAAGGTATTGGTCCTACGATCACAGTTACTTTCCTTTTTCTAAGGAAAAGATGAATTACCTGCCATTCATTTTCTCCTGCGAACGAGTTTGTCACTACACGTTAGCAAGCTTTCCAATTCATTTTGCTAAAGCCACACTTGCTCTTAGGAATGCTAAGCACTCCTCTGATTAAAAGCTTACCAGATAGTAACCCTGCTCAACCCTTAGACTGTTTCCTCTGTTAAACACATTTACCTTTATTTTGAAAGAGAAGGCAAAACCGAAGAGGCTCTTACCAGAGACAGAAAACAATTCGTTCAGCCAGATCCAACAGTGCTCTGTGCAGCCAGGCAGCGTGAGTGATCCTTGGGCCTCACACAAAAGCGAGATAATTGGCTCTCAATGAAGAGATGTAAACATCCATCATAATGGCACTGAGGCTGAAAGTGAACGCTGCCTCAGCTGTTCTATGTACTCCGACTGGAAGATGATGTCACAAACATCAACTGGGTGTACTCTCATTGGCTTCTGTTACCTGGAATCATATCTTAACCCTAAACTGTCGGCTGCAAATCGAAATGCTCATCTCTCACTCTAACATCTGCTGAAAATGAGAGTGAAAGTCACACTGAGTTACTGGAAGATCACGAACTGAAAATTCTACCTCCTAACTGCCCTCAAACTGATTTGCCTAATTAATTAATTAGAACCTGTAAGGAATTCTAGTCCCTAAACGCATTTATTAAATGAGTGCATTTTTACAAAAAAGGTATTTCACAGTAGGAAACTTAAAAGATCTGTGTAATCACGACATCCAAAATTTAATATTTTCTAATTATTTTTCATTGATTTTATAGTACCACCCTTTGAGATTTAAGAAAGTTAAGTTCAGAAAAAATTACAGTGTAGGCAATTGGACAGTAGAACTTCCAATCAATTTAGTCACAAGAGCCATCTATATTTTTAAATCTTCTAATAAAAACACAAAGATGGTAATACATTTTACTTTCTGGATGTTAAACAGTGTCCATTTTGTGTAATAAAGCTTAAAATATGGGATAATAAAATTATAGCATAACTAAAAGTGTAATGTTTATTATTGGTTTTTTCAGATTGTGATTTATTAGTCACTGGGGCCACAGACAGTCTCCTTTAGGCACTGAAAGCTATGTGCTGCTAGTTTCTCTGAACACAAATGGGGAATAATTATCCACTGCATACTTTCTATTTTGCAAAAGCCCCACATTTCTCCCCAGGCCTATCCCCACTGGGAAAGAAGGATCATGGGCTAAGCTGGTTGCAGGAGCTTGCTGTCAGGGGGACAAAACTACAATAACCTTGAAATATACCCCAGCTTTCCCTGCTAAGAGGACCCATCAGCAGAATCACTGTGAGGTGCAAGAATTACCAGAGCTGTTCGGCGACCAAACTCCTTCTAAATCCAGTGCAGCCCTATCCCAGGACAGACCCTTTGAAAGTTGTGCTGCCCCACATGGGGACAGAACAAGCACCTGGGAAGGAATTCATTTCATCCAACTCTTAACTTTGGGGGCCAGAAAATCACCAGCAATGCATTTATCTCCCTTTATGTTGGTTCATTTCTTTCTGAATAATCAATTTAGCGTAAATGTTTGTTGTAATCTCTCTGTATTTCCAATATCAGTAAGTTATCTTTATTGATGGCTTCAGTGAGAGTTTTAAAAGTTGGTAATAAATGAAAAGGAACTTTCATAAACCACACAGCCACAACTTCCTCTCAAATTCTGACTTTTGTGACTATCAGTTTATTTGACTGCATTAAATAACAAGTTAGTCTGTGATATGGATCATGAGGTGAGTTGCAGATTGAGGTTCAAAAGGTCCAGATTTCACCATCTGTAATAACTTTTCACTATCTGTAATAACTTTGAAAACTTAACATCTTTTATATGCAAAACAAGAATGGTAGTGTTACCTATAGCAAAAGTGGATTAAGGATTAGATGAGGTAATATATGGAAACTTGTAATAGAAAACAAAAAGTATTGTGCAATTTAATACATAATTAATATTATTGCTATTATTCAAATGATCCAATGTGTTCTTTTCAAAGACATTTGGGAGATTTAAAATATAGAGTTAATTCAATGCCCTCAAGATAATGAAAGAAGAAACTTAAACTCTTAGAGTTTCAACTAAAAATTAATGCTGCAAATTAGTTTGATTTTTGACACTGTTTCATTTAAGATCTTTTGAAGTTGTTACACCTCACAGAATTATATGGAATTTAATCACATTAGTCAAGTATAAGATTCTACATTCAAGAAACCCATTTGTCAAAACGTACTTTGGGCTAACATGAAAGACACTGTTCATTTATTTCTGCCTAAAAACATGGGACTTTAGAAGGAAATGTGTAAAGAAAAAGATCCATTGCCATGCAAAGTGACATAAAATTGTATTACAGATCAGAAAGATGAATTTGAACAATGGGAACGTCAGCTGTATTTCTGGTAGACAAATGATAAGGCTACGATATTATAATTGCTAAGAGGATTTGCCATGGAGAAAGTAACTCATAAAATAAAATAAATTTCTCTATTTCATACTTTATATAAAATTTTAATGTTATAAATATTTAATTCCAGAGATAGATAACTAACAAAATTAGATTATATCCTGTTGGGTGCAGCAAACATGCTGATATATGTGCAACTCAGTTAATTTTTTGAGATAAATGCATATTCTGCTGATTTTAATGCACAGAAATGATAATCTTTCTTACTTGCATTTGTTTGGATGTTACAGTGTTATATACATGAGGCTTCAAAAATAGGGCACCAAGAAGATTGGAAAAATGTAATACTCCTAATGCTCCCCAGGCATAGCGAATCAATTATCCACATCATACACAAAAATGATTAATAAATCATTATCTTACTACAAGGTTCTGGTTCTGTGTTATTAAAATATATAAATAAGATGTATAAGAATATAGATTTCAGTGTTTAAATATTATACAAACTGAAGACACTAATCAATAACTCAGTAAAAAAAAATTTAAGATTCCACTTATGAAATGTGAAAGAGATAGCATTTTTAAAATTCGAATTGTGTAAAATATTACAGTTATTGAAATATTTTAATTCCTTGGAGAATGATTAGAGAAGAAGGAAAATGGTCTGGAAATATTCTATAGTGATACCAGTGTAAATCTATGAGAAAGAATGAGTTTTTGCTCATGCATTAGTAAGCCAATTTAATATCTCATTGCAATTTATTGGGTTAGAGTTTATATTTTAGCACTAAAAATTATATTTTAGTTTTAAATAATCCCATGTATACACATGTATAGTTTTATACATGTATACTATATATATATATATATACACTCAGAAGTTTTAGATACATATAGGGTAAAATGGATGATATATGAAAATCAATTAGTGCAATATTTTATGCATAAGGACAAAAAACATATTTTGTTATGATGATAATAATCATGGAAAGTAATGATGAGTAGAAACTGTTAGATTTTATTGATTCTTTGGTAATCTTTCTTTGGGAAAATCAAAGACACTAAAGAGCAAGGCCTTTCAGTAATTTATTTGCAGAACACCCTTTTAAAAAATTCTGATGATACTTAAACACCCATTTGTACATGTATCTGGTTTTATGCCAAAATAAGATGATGTACATTTTATGTGAAAATTGATAATAAGACATAAAAATGCTTACTATTATGATAAAATAATATTAACAAATCCAACCTGATTACCTATGTAAAAATAAAATGCAAAATATAAAATCACCAACACATTAAAGCTTGCAAGAAAAATACAAGAATGATGTCATTTCATGGGCATTTTCTCTAATATATACATGTAATTATGTAATACATAATTGTTTTCAAAGTTTGGAAAATACCTAAATTTCAAAAAAGTAAAGTAAACATTATATTTTAGAACATATTTACCAACACTATCTCACTATGCGTTACATACCTCCAAATGAAGTGGCCAGTTAACGTTTATGAGTTCCAAAGAATATAAAATATTTTAACTATAAGAGGATATGAAGGCTTAAAATAAAGGAGAAACCTTTATAGGAATTAATGCTGGGCTTTTTTTAGTAAAGTGCTATACATGAATGTTTTCTGATACGAAGAACATAGAACCTATATGCATATTTGGACCAATCAAGTAGAAGATGTTTTTTCTTTCAAATCAAGTACATCTCAATTTTGTGACTATACTTACATACCATATATTTCCCAGGAGCTGAAATCATTGCAGTATTTAATTGCCTGACAATTATTTCTGTTACATTAATTTTGTGGTTAAACTAATTATTTATATTATCAAAACAAATCAGCACTAGAGGCTAATTAAACTGGAGAAACCGTCCTCCAGTGTTTCCTAACCTACATATTAATAAGGTTCAGGTTAATACAAATTTCAAAAGAAATGAACGTGTCCTTTAGGTGATAATTATACAGGCAGAACTTAGGGATCTAAAGGAGTTCTAAGGACTTGTGAACATTATTACCTTCTCTGAGCAGTTAGAAATCTTAGAATATGGTATTTTACTGTCTTGCAGCTTTAATAGGTCCATTACTGAGTTATCCACAAGATGGCAGCTCTGTTTACTAAGCCACCGGCACTCTTCATACAAAACATAATGTAAAGCATGTAAGTAACTTATATGTATGAACATTCATAAGGTAATTTTACAGTTTAAGGAGACTAAGTGGTATAAGATGGATGAAACCTACTAATAAATAGGAATTATTTAAATCATTTTAAAATGTATTACTACATTGAGCTTTTGCTAACATGATGTTCAAATGCTTCATACACGACTTTTTTTCCAGAGGTTAGTCTATTTATAAGAAAAGGTTTTAATTTTGTTGCAAAAAACTCACAGTTTTTTTTAAAAAATACAAAGTCGTGTTTAAAATATCTGATCGTGTATCAATGAGAAATCAGTGTGCAGTAAGAGATCTGTAGGATTCTTGTTTTCCATGTAGTAAATTCTAGATAAAACTTACCCTCATCAGAATATTTATTGACTTCACTCAAATTCCTTTTCTATATTTAGTCATCTTCAGTCTCACCTCTTTTCTTTATGTCTCCCCTAAATCTATTCCATGGCAGTTGAACAAATATGTTTATTTCTGTTTTCATGTTTGTTAATTCAAATCTCAATTAGAAGGATTCCAACCAAACTCCTTGAATGAGAAATCTCTGAGAATGCAAAATTGATTGAAACTATTTTATGCTCCTCTTCGATTATGATCCAAAGGTTTTGATGTGCAAGATCAGATTTTATTAAAGTACAAAAAAAATTCAAAAATTCTAAAATGAAAGCTACAAAGGAAGTAGAACATAGTTGATATGTTAAACACTAGTCTGGAGAAAGAATATAGGAAAACACAGATTCCCTCACCAGATACAAGATATCACCTGCTGGTATGTTGCAGGAGGAGGAGAAGGAGGAGGAAGTAGAGACTATTTGGAGGAGATGAGTACAGGGGCTCAGAGAAGACAAAAGGACTCAAAGGAGGGGACCACATGATGCAGACTGGCTCAACAATCAGAGACCGCGCGGAATCCTTAGGAGCTAGTGTCTGGGATTTCCCTGGGAGCCAGAACACTCCACGGTTCATTAGTTCCCAGTGAGCAGACATTTCTCCTGCACATGCTCCTTACATATTATGCCCATTCTTACCATAATTAAATTACTAAGCATCACCCTAAATGCCCCATGTAGGTCCTCTCCTTTATCTGATATGAATAAATCCACCAGACTCAGAGAATGGTATCTAAAGGCATAAGACGAAAAGGAACCAGTACAGTACCCACATCTGGGTACAAGTGGACACTGTGAAAAGTAATTCTGTGAGAGAAAGAATAATCTACTATTTCTAGGAAAATATAATTCCATAGAATTCCATTTATAATGCACACTATGCCTGAGATCTGCATTAGCTTTATAATATTTTAATTGTACTTGCTCAAATATATACTGACACTGACATTTTTGGGATTAGTCATTAAGCATCATCTATAATAAGCAAATCATCATATATTTCTAACGACATAAATGAGAATACTATTCTTTTTTAGTCTTTATAATGAATTTTATTTATCTCTGTATGATTAAGTGAATGTAAAAATATTAAATAAATACTTGATAATTAGTATCAAGCTACTTGGTGGCATTCCAAAGAAGCTTTGGAGTTGTTTCAAGTATTTAATAAAGTTCTATACTTGTAACATAATCCCATTCCTTCTTGTTCTTGAAATTATATGTGTGTATATATATATTCACACACACATATATATATATTCTTCAATTTTTTATTTTTATTAGCACATGCTTGCAGTACATAATGATTACATTCATTGTGGGGAGTTGGTACATGGATATTAACTTGTCTTAATTCTTATTGTGCCTTTTCTCTCTCACTTACCTCCCTTCTCCCTCCATCTCTTGGCTCCCTTCCCATTTGCAAAAGATCCATCTCTCAGATTCGCATTATCTATCTTTTATTTTGCACTTTAATTTATTTAAAGTTTGGCTTTCTCATATAAATAAGTGATATTTAAGGCTATGTGTTTCATTTATTTCATTCGACATTATCGTCTCAAGGTCCATCCATTTTCCTGCAAAATGATACAAATTTACTCTTCATTGCAGCAGAGTAGTACTCTGCTGTGTATAAACACAACTTTTTCTTTTTTAGGATCATGATGACCTGTCAGCAGTAATTATTTTCCAGGAATTTATTTAAAACACATTATTTCAGCCCTTTTTTCCCAGGGCTCTCTTGTCTTCAGCTGTGTGGGAATAAAATAACTTTTTAAATTTTATTTTTTCATGCTTTATTAAATCATCCTCCTTTATGTTTGTGGACTTTTGCTGTAACATTCGCTGATATTATATAATGCATCTTCTCCTTATTTTAGCAGGAACTGAGAAACAATCTACACAGATTTAGCCTCCAGAATAAATGACTGGGTGGTTCTTTGGCTATTTTTTTTAATAAGTACAGTAGTTAAATATGGCCATCATTTCAGGGCAGCGTAGAAAGACAATGTGGATTAACGATCACAGACAATATTGTGGCTGACTGTTACCCACGAGTTCACTATTCAACTTAGTCCACGAACTCACTAAAGGTAAATGATCACTCTAAGGACTATAATATATTTATGCTTTGGCAAAACAAATAACAAGAGATGTGACTTTAGCCTCTGTGAAATAACTGGCATATTTATCTATGCCATTTTCATAAGTCCGTGTTTAAAACCGTAGACCTAGAAAATGCACCAGCTCTTTCTACTTCACATCAGAATAAAATTACTGTACTAGGTGGACAATACTACCATGTAGGAGAGAACATATATATATATTTTTTTAACTAGAGGCTACCTCCTCCTGGTATATTTGTTTTGTACTATGACTGACAGGGGATCAAAAATGCTTACAGGTTAAAAATGTGACATTCTTATCTCTTCACCTGAATTCAGAATTAATTAGGAAGATGCTGGAAATAGATATATGACTAAATATATTGCACTTTTTTTTAACTATAAGATTTATGGGAGTACGTAGTCTAATCTGCGGGTACTGTGCAACTCTTAGGAATCTAGTCACCAGGTTCTTGCACGTACCTGTTGTTATTTGGATAAGTATTCCTTGAATGTCCGTGTGTTAAAGGCTTAGTTGCAGGTTGACGGCACTTGGGAGGTGGTAGAAGATTAAGAAGGCGGGGCCTGTAGGAGGAAGTTAGGTCACTGGGGAAGGTGCTTTTGAAGGGGACATTGAGAACCCAGTCCCTTCATTTTTCTCTTTTGCATCCTGGCACTATGAAGTGAGCCATGTCTTCTCCTTGTGTTCCTACCATGATGTTCTGCCTCACCACAGGCCCAAAAGCAATTCGGCCTCCCGACTATGAACTGAAACCTCCAAAACTGAGAGCCAAAAAAGTAATTCCTCATTATAAATTGATCATCTTAGGGGCTGTGACACATTCACGGGAAGCCGACCACACAATACCCCAAATTCTAGATCTCAGAGCGAGATGAACTGTCAGTGGCTGTCTTCTGTGCGTCAGAGTTGTGCCCCTGAGCTTCGCCGGCACAGGGAGACCAGGTGGGTCCAGACTTTGCCCTCTCTGTGCTAGGCCTTTTCAGTCCTGCCAAGTTCTTCTCTCTCAAATAATTCACTTGTCTCCAAATGCTGTCACTGACATGGAGCTGCATCTTTTGTTTCCAAATTATTCAAAGCTTTACCTCACTTCTGTTTAGTCTTGTCTAAAGAAGCCATACATAATAAAAAGAACCGCCTCACATTTCACTCTAGACACGATATGCTGTTACATCTTAAAAACTAAAGTCACGGCATTGGCCAAAGCGCTTCGTAGGACCTCAGGCCCAACCACATGATTCTTCCCATAATGGAAGACAGTTGTTCTTGTACTGTGTGTAATTAACAGAATGAAGAACCTTGAAGGACACATATGTCCATCTCAAAAGGATCCACGGGGCCCTCAGAAATATCAAGGAAAAACACCAATATGAAGAACATCCTCATGAAAATTAAATTATTTTAATTTTTGCAGTGTTGAGAATTGAACATAAGGTTTCATACATGCTACACAAGTGTTAAACTATTGGGTATGCCATCGCTCTTAAATGTAAAATCACAGGTGATAAGGAGAAGGTTTTAAAAGTTTGACTTGAGAAAAGAACTAGTCACATAAAAAAGTTCAGGAATCAGATCCTTACTAGACGTCGTGAAGCAAAATTGAGGAATGAAGTGAACAGTGGACGCTCACAAAGTTATTTTCAACTAAGAAACGTACACCCATCCATGTGTTGAGTTAAATTTGAAATGATAATTAAGGGCGTCTTCACATTAAATGCATAAAAATACCCCTGTCTACACCCTTCCTCAGGAAGATGTTGTAGGATGTACTCCATCTTTGGCATAGTTAAGGAAAAGAAAGAAGAAAATGTGAGTTCAGAAAATAAAGGATTCAAAGCTTAAGAAAACAATGCGGCTTTCCTCAATGATGGTAGTGGAAGGGGCTCAAAATGACAAAAGAAAACAGTATAAGGCCAATCGTTGCTCAGAAGGATATTTGGATAAAAGATACCTACCACAGAATAAAATGGACATGTTATGTGATATGTTTGAACATGTTTAAGGAAGATATATATACATATATGTATATGCATATATACATATCATACATAAAAAATAAAATATATATGAAAGAAATAAAAGGTGTATAGATGAAAAGAAATAAAAGATATAGATAGATGGAGATATATGAAAGAAATCAAATGATCATTTTTTGCAGATTGCATGATTCTTTACATAAAAGATGTAAAAAGTCTGTCTTCTATGTAGGAATCACATCTTCAATGTGACTATTAATTCTAGGAATCCACCAAAAGATTCCTAGACTTAAGAGCCAAATTCAGCAATGAGGCAGGGTTGCAGTTCATATGTACACGTTCCTTCAAAGTCTCCGTGCTCATAGGTGGGGATTTGGGGAGGTGACTGGATCATGGGTGTGTGGCGCCCTACTGATGGGTTTATATTTGAGTGTGACATTGGGAGATAAAGCCTAGTGGGAAGAAGAAGATTACTGTGAGTGTGGCCTGGAGATATAGATACAGATATATATATTTCTCTCTCTCTCTCTCTCTCTCTCTGTATATATATATATATATATATATATATATATATATATATATATATATATATCATTCTTCCTCCCTTATTCCCTCTCTGTTTCCTGCCACACCATGAACTTCTTCTCCTCCACCATGCTTCTCTGTGATGCTGGTCTACCTTGGAACAAGCTGACTATGGACTGAAGTCTTGATAAACTGTAAGCCAAAATAAACCCTCCTTTAACTTGTAGGTGTCCACTATTTTGTCCCAGCAACAAGAAAATAACTAAGACAAGCAGAATGCAAACTTAACACACAAAAATCAGTAACATTTCTGTACACCAATAATTGAGAAAGAAGTTAGGAAAAATATTGGTCATAATAGCACCAAAAAAATTAAACACTTAGGTGTTAACATAAGGAAGTGAAAAAACACAACAAGAACTACAGTATGCTG
>PVJO010014923.1:0-46698 GCA_004026905.1 Hystrix cristata
AACATCCATTTATATATGAATGACTCTAGTTTGTCCTTTTTTATGGCTGTGTAGTACTCCATTGTGTAGAAAAACCACATTTTCTTTAGCCATTCATTGGTTGTTGGGCATTTAGGTTGTTTCCAAGACTTAGCTATTACAAACTGTGTTGCTATGAACATGGTTGTGCATACATCCCTATGGCATGCGATTTTAATTCTTCTGGGAAGATCCCCAGTAGGGGAATAGCTGGGTCAAATGGAACCTCCAGCTGTAGTTTTTTGAGGAATCTCCATATTGATTTCCACAGTGGCTGGACCAGTCTGCATTCCCACCAACAGTGGAGGAGTGTTCCTTTTCCCCCACAGCCCCGCCAGCATTTGTTATTGGTTGATTTTTCCACATACGCGGTTCTTTTTATGACATTTTTAAAATCTGCATATGTTGAGCATTTCTTGACCCTAAGAATACGGATCTCTTGATCATGGTGAATGGTTATTGAATATGTGCTTGAATTTAATTGGCTAATATTTTGTTGCAGATTTTTACCTCTGGGTTCATCAATAATATTAGTCTGTAATTTTCTTGTAACATCTATGTTTGACTTTGTTATCAGAGTACTGTGAGCCTTGTAAAATGAGTTTGAAAATATTCCTTCTTCTATTTTGTTTTTTGGAAAAATTTGAGAATAATTTGTATTCATTCTTTAAATGTTTGGTGGGATTCACCAGTGAAAGCATCAAGTCCTTCTCATTAGTTATCAGTCTGCTCAGATTTTCTGTTTCCTCATGATTAAATTGCAGAAGATAGTATGTGTGTAGGAATTTGTCAGTTTCTTCTAGATTATCTTCTATATTGTCTTCAAGGTATTGCTTATTTCCTTATAATTTTTTTTCTGCGATCCATTGTTATTTAGGAGCAAGTTGTTTAATTTCTATATTTTTATGTATTTAAAAAATTTTATTTTCTTGGTATATGTTTACAGTACATAAAGTTTACATACATGTTAGGAAGTATGTACATGTACATAACCTATCTCAATTCTTTTTTATTCCCCTTCTCCTCCCCAACTCCCTCCCTCCATCTCTAGATTCCATTTCTCTATTTCCATTAACAATGTTATTATTTTTAGTTCATGTTACAACATATAATGTTTACATCATGGTGGGTGTTTGGTACCTGTACCTGCCACACCTTGAATATTTTTACTTCCCCTCCCTTCTCCTTTCTCCCCTTACCATCTGTCTCTTGGATCCCTTCCTCTTTGCAAAAGATTTAGCTCCCCAATTCTTTTCATCAATCTTTTATTTTAATGTTTGTACTTTACATTTTTAAATGACAGAAAATGTACAGTATTTAAGCTTGTGTGTTTTGTTTATTTCACTTAACATTATGTTATCCAGGTCTATTTTGCTACAAATGCCTCAAATTTACCCTTCTTTATAGCCAAGTAGTATTCCATTATGTATAGATAGCAGATTTTCCTTATCCATTTGTGTATTGATAGACATATACACCATTTCCAACATGTAACTATTATGAATTGTGCTGCCATGAACATTGGTTTGCATGTATCACTGTGATATAACGTCTTTAGCCCTTTGAGGAAGATACCTAGAAGGGGAATAGCTGGGTCAAACAGAGTTTTATTTTTAGTCCTTTAAGAAATCTCCGTACTGATAACCATTATGGTTGTACTAGTTTGCATTCCCACCAGCAGTGTAGAAGAGTTCCTTTTTCATTGCAGCCACACCAGCATTTATTATTTGTTGTGTTTTTGAAGCTTTGATATGTTGAGACCTTGCTGATTCTGAAGGTATCTACCTTTCCCTCCAAAGGTGAAAACTGTGTAGGCAGAGAAAATGTCTATCTCCTAGTACCAGAGCTCTCACATAGAAAGAGCTTCATAAATTGTATCGCATGAATCAACTAAAATCAGTTAGTTAGTTCCTTGGAAGACTAACTAATTCCAAGAGATAGCAAAGACAGAGCCCATAAACACAACCATTTCTTTCATTGTTTTCTTAGATTTTCAGCAACTATTTCTGTCCTAATCACTGAAGAATCAGGCATGAGACAACTAGAGAGAGCCACTTTGCCCCAGTAGTTACTAAAATTATTCAAACTTATCCACCCACTCTACCCTGTGTGTCCCTTTCCTCAGAAACCACAATAAATCTTTTGCTCACATTTCTCCTTCTCTCTCCTGACTGACTGACCGACCCTGGTGCTTCCACACGTGGGCTTCCGTTTCATGGCGTGCCCCCTCTCTTGAAAATCTGTGAGTATAACAAGTGACTTTCCAGTGGCAGTTGTCTCCTGATCTTTGATCTCACTATGCCTGAATAATAATTCTATTTGTCAGTCTTTTGTTACTATAATGTAATACCCGAAGCAGCTCCAGTTTTGGAGCTTTGAACATGGCATTGGCAACAGCTCAGTTCTTGGCTGCATCAGGGTAGAGATTGATGGTGGAAGTATGAGAGACAACCAATTGATTACATCCCAAACTAGGAGCAGAGAGAGAAAGATTGGCGTCTCACAGTCCCCTCCAAGGGTATGGCTCAATGAGCCAAGGATCCACCCCTCAAAGGTTCCATCACCTCCTGATGACATCATCCTGGGGACCAAGGCTTTCCTCACAGTAGACCTTTGGGGAACACCAGCCATGTCAAAACCTTGGCAATGTAAGACCTACATTTCTAAAAGCCTTCTGCAGCACAACAGTTTTCCATTCCTTCCTACTTAATGCTTTATGTCTGAGATATTTGAGTGGAGCCAAGTAACCTTGAATTTCAACAAGAACAGCAGGTGTTTACTGGCTGGGATGTAGTTGCTGGGTACTGCTCCAAGCACTGAGGATTCAGCAATAGAAAAAGTACTTCTGCTTTTGCAGAGCTTACATTCTAACAAGGAGCCATAGATAACCCACAAATAAATATAGCCTGTGTCCCATACCATGGAGAAAGTTGGAACAGGGTGGGAGGGTAGAGTGACAGTGGATTGTGCTTTTTCACAGAGTAATGAGAGGATTGACATAGGAACAGATGCTGGAATGACTGGTGAGGTTGGTCACATGTAAAATTGTGTTTGGACCAGTACTTGAATTTGGGGAGCGTATTCTCACTTCTGGGAAGTGTTCGAATTTAGTTTTTGGGACATTGTAAAAGATTCAAGATCCTTCAGAGTGAATATTCTTCTTTTCCATCATTTCTGCCAAAGCAGAAGAGACAAGTAGATTTAAAGAGAGAAATAAAAAGACAGAAATAATAAAAGCAAGAGGAAGAAGAAATCGAAGAGGAAGAGGAGAAAAGGAGAAGCTGGTACTTGCAGTGAATTTTGGCTCTAGCCTCAGTATAGAGGTGAAAAGGTACTTTTTAGCTTCAGAAAAGTGAAACCTCTGGAAGTTGGAGAATCCAGATGTTGGCTTCAAAGTCAATCATTATGGTCTATGATTCTGTGGCCCTGCAGGTCAGCTTCATATTTAGTCCACCCAGCTGTGTCCAGCAATACAAAGAAAATTTTCATTTAGTTTTATTTTTAATATCTGACTACACACTTTTAAGTATTTAAGAATTTGTAGATGAAAGTGAAGGAGTGAGAAAAATCTCCTGTGCTTCGTTTGTTTAAACTGGATTGGTAGTTGAGGTATAAATGTATACAATTATTTTTATGAGAGTAACATGCAAAATTGATTAAAATCATGAATTTTACATGCAAAGGTAATTATTAAAATGTTGATAATAGGAGTTTTCAGAAATTAAGGAATGATGATTAGATCAACATAAGGAAAAGAGCAATGAACAGAATAAGAAGAGTAAGGAGCTTGGACAGGTGGAAAAATAAATCAGGCTTATGAAGATCCCCAACAGTTCGTGTGCTTGTAGGTTTCAACGTCCGGTCCCACTGAGTCAGGATGGCATTTCTGGCTCCTGCCCACTTGCCTGGGCCCACCAGCCTAAACTGGTAGGGGCTGCAAGGGCCAAAGAAAACTTCTACTGCCAACTTGGGATCTGTGAGAAACAGCCACAGGATGCTGGGCTTTGCACCGATGAGGGAGGCCAGTTCATCCATGTAAACGATGTAGTCCATCTGTAAGGTCTCACTTTTGCCAAACCTAAAGGGGGGAGGAAGCACCACAGTGGAGAAGCAAACTTTGTGTAGTAAAAGCAGAGGGAAAGCACCGCAGGTCTTTTTATCATCGGGACTCAGTGTCAATCTTTTGCGTTAGTACGGAAAATATTCCTTGTGGATCCTGAACTCTAGTTTTTTCAAAGAACCTTCATATTGATCTAATTTGGAATTAGATCAGTTGAGAAAAATAATCGATGCCATGAAACAGTTGAGAAAAATAACTTTTACCGCCATGAACAAACAGATCATTGTCCCTTACTCAAGTGAGGTTATTTGTCCAGCAGTGACTTGCTCATGGCCTCTGAGCTAATCAGTGACAGAGCTCGGAACTGAGCCTGGTGCTCCGGATCCACCCTCATGCTGCCAAGTCATTTTCAGTACAGACATCTGTCTGAAGTATCATCTACATCTTAAAGCACTATGGGCTGCAGAATACAGTCCCACATCAAACGCCTTTGAGTTCTAATAATTTATGGCTCTCCTTGCTGCGATAAGAGGCATGATAAAAAAAATACATGTTTAAATTATGAGACTTTATTACAGTAAGAGCCACATTGCCATTAATCCCCTCAGAATACTCTGCCTTGCTTGGAACAGATTTAGCCCATCGTTCTTGCCACTTTCTGAAGCAGTTCTGGAAGTCCTCTTTCACGAGTGTCTTCAGTTGTGCTGTTGTGATTGCTCTGATTTCCTGAATTGATTCAAAACATTCACCTCCACGGTCTTTTTGATTTTGAGGAAGAATCAAAAGTCACATAGTGCCAGAGCTCTTGAATAAGGTGAATAAGGAAACCCCATAATATTCTTACAAGTCTGCCTTTCTCTTGGATGGCACTCCGCAGCAGCATTTGCCATGTTTTTGTCACAGTTTATAAAGACACTCACGAAAGAGGACTTCCAGAACTGCTTCACAAAGTGGCAAGAACAGTGGTCCAAACAAAGGGGGAATATTTTGAGGGGAAATTATAGTGTGTCTTTCATTGTAATAATTTCTTTAAAAAGTTTAAATATTCATCGTATATTTTGATTACCCATGTACTGCACAAGACATGGAAAAGTGACTGTAGAATACAGGACCTTAGTCCTACTATTTACTCTTCATCTTGCAGTTAAAAAGACAATACAGTGTCAGGTGCAAACTATATCTTTGCTTATATTTCTTGAGTGAATGAGTGCAGCTTGTAACTGTCATTCTAATGACTTCATTAAGAATCATTTAAGACAAACACAATTCCAAGTTTTCACAAATTCTGATTTTTCTAGGCAAATATTAGACCATTACCCTGGATGCTCTTACCATTTGCGTTTTTTCCCCATTTTCTCATCAATATCATCTATCATATCTTTCATAGAAGGCAAAACACAAGTTCCTTAAAAAGAGAGACATGATAACAGTTGAAGTAATCTAGCATAGAAATAGCCTGCCATTTTTCATTTTTAATGAATTATGAAACACATTAGTATTATAATTTTTTGTCACTGTCCAGCAAAATAAAATCTTGGGGAAATGAATAGTATTATTTTGAGACATGCATAAACCCCATTCCTAGTTGTATTAGTCAGCTTTCCCATAACCAGGACATAACACCTGACACCTGCCACTTAAAGGAAGAGAGATTTAATTTGGCTCATGGTTTCTGGGAATTCAGTCCATGGTTAGCTGGCACCAAGACAGGAACATCATGGCAGAAAGACACAGCATTGCAGAGTTACTTACTTCATGGCAGTCCTGAGAAGCAGAACAGAGGAAAGTGGCAGAGATTATACATAGTACAATGCCAGTGACCATGTATAGTACCTAAGGTCTCACTGCCTTGACTCACCCAGACATACTCAGAAGTGTGTGTCACTAATCCAGTCATGTTGATGTATCATGTTTAGTGGTCACACTAATCTCTGCACTGGTACATACCACAAAAATTAAAAATCATTACCTGAATAGCTTAGAAATTTGGTCCTAAATTGACTATCTGACATTCAATATCAGTGTCCAGGGTTATACTCTAATTTCTCCATCATATTTGTAAGAAGTTATCTAATAAATTATGGCCAAATAGGGTTGAATTGGTAAGATTTTTTTTAATTTAAGAAAGAAAAAGCTTCATAGGAAATAGTTCTGCTTTGCTAGAAAAGAGAATTTCAGGCAGACGAGATAAACAATTTAGTGAAGCCCCAGATCTCTAGAGATCCCACAGTTCTGGAATATGATTGAGAATACAGACTGTCTGCCAGGCATAAAGGACAGAAGAGAGCCCCAGAGGCAGATGGGATTTGGGATCATCCCTCGGATGTCAGGTTCACATAGGTTTACGGAGTTCTCAAAACTCAGACCACAGTATGGTTTTGTACTTGAAGATCTGTCAAATTTAGGATGATTTCTTTGGCAATCTTGGAATTACTTTGAATGTGACCGTAAGTCCCAGTGCAGATACGATTGCTTAAACCCTACAATGACTTGCTTAATAGCCTTTTCCTGCACTCCTTACAGGGAGGCTCACTGAGCAGTGTTTGTGAACACAGCCTAGTTCTGGACCTTGGAACCTGTGTTGTCCCCTGGGTCGGAGAAAAGACTGGGAAGAAAAAGAGTGTGTTCAGCTGCCACCATCACATTGCTCGTAACTGGCCCTTCTGTCCGGGTACTCTGGTTCTCCCAAACAAGGTTGTTTGCCTTACATCCCATTTGCCTGACCCTGGGCCTTTGCTTTGTATATCAATGCCCTATCGATTGCCTTGTTTCCTTTTTTCAGAGCCCAAGTTAGAACTCTTTTTGTCCACAGAGAGTGACTGGGCCACACTTCTTTAATTCTGATCGCTCTGGACCTGAAGCCCGAGTGGAGCTCTGAGTGGAATCTCATGCCACAACCTTCCCGGCTGCCACTCGCTGCCACAGCATCACCCTCTGAGTCCGCGATTGACGTCTGTCTGGGTGGGAGGAGGTAAAAGAGACTCAGGGAAAGCACTGATGTACAGGACTATACTGACGTGGAGGGCAGCCTCGTGGTGAGGGCTGGTCCAGAACGCGGAGTGGCAGGTTCTAAATTCCCATGTTAAAAAGAAGATTTTCAAGCTTTATCAGGTCAGAGTAGGACCAGAAGTCATAAGTATGGCTTCCAAAGGAGGCAAGCTTGCTAAGACACCCTTGTCCATAAGTTTTGCCACTCTAGTTTCAGTTAAAATCTACATAATAAACTTTGGAATCTATTATTTTCTTTAGTCGTGACCCTACTTGGTCCTATGATCTGCTCGTGTTCACAACTGCACACTGCAACCAAAATTTCCTGTGAGTCTGAGCCCATCGCCTGCTGCTGGAGGATGCTGGCTCCCATCCTTGCCTGACCCCATTCTAGTTGCTGTGTCCTTCTTCTTTTTAAAATATAGGAAGCCAGTACTTCTACCAGTGTATCTTAGGAATGATCAGCTACCACCCCTAGTATTTTCTGCCTCTAATCATCCACTGCTTGTTCCTAGCTAACTGTGGCAGGAACGAGAATGGCAGGGAAGCTGCTACCATCTCAGAAATCATATTTTCCATGACTGTAGATATCTGAAGTTGGCTGGATACTTAGAAACATCTACTTTTAACCTTTCAAGCAAAGTAATTCTATTGAGTTTTGATACCATAATTTTATAAAGTTGTCATACACTTAAGACCAAGAATGCTGATGTTCTAAAGTCTAATGAATGGTCTCGGGTAATTATAAGCTCTAAAGAAATTTACTGACAAGAAAACCTCCCCTAATAATATCTTACTATTGCATAGGATAATCCAATGTGATGTGTTTTAAATTGCTTATAAAATATAGCACCCAAGAATATAAATTATAGAGTCTGAAAGTTGGATGGGATCCTTAAAATTAGCATGATTGTTCTCGCAAAGACTCAGAGGCATTCGCATTGGCACCCATCAGCAAGCTTCCGTGTCTACTTACCCTTTATTACTTGTGCTGCCCAGCGGGCCTGGAGGTCAGTCGTGGGGATAGCAGCCCCAAGAGACTGGACAAAGCCGATCACAGCCAAGGTTGACCTCTCTAGATGAGGAGGGAAGATGCCTTTAAACAAGGTGACATCGTTGTTTCTGCTTTTGATGATGGATTCATCAAGGAAGGGGTAGGCATAGTTATATCCTGTGGCAAAGATGACACAGTCAATCGCCTCAAACACGGTCCCATCCTCAAAAATGGCTGCAGTCTCTGTGAACTTCTCCACATCGGGCTTGATGGACATAGCGCCACACAGGATGCGAGCTGGGAGCTCATCATTGAACACGGGCTCTTTCCTCAGGGTTCTGTATGGGCAGTAGACACAGTCATTAGGACGGTAAATTTCCCCTTTGTCTCATTGGTTCATATACAAATTGATAAAGAAGGAAACAATTACCCAAGATTTTTTTTCCTGAGCCATGGGGTGTTACCAATATAGTTGAAGAACAAAACTAAATTTAAATAATATTGTGAAGAACTTGCTCTTTGCTGGTCTTTTGTCTAGTTTCTATAGTCTTTCTACTTTATTCTATAGAGAAGTCTCCATAGATCTCAAAATAAACACCTACACCCATTTCCTTAATAAAGCCTACATCATGAAAAATACTAAAGAGCACCTGGTTCTTGAATTTTTTTCTTTGCTACTTATTACTTGTGAACTTTAATAGGACTACGGTTCTTTAACTCATCTGTGCCTCATTTTTCTCATCTGGAATAGTAATAACATTTATATATACCTCAGGGCATTGGGAGACCCAAAAAATACGAAAAAGTGTTGCAGTCCCTAGCATACACATGGTGATAAAAATATTAGCTTCTATTCTTATTACAGTATACTCCAAACTGGTCCTTGTAATATAAAGAAAATCAAACATGGTACAGAGACTAAAAGGTGGGAAAATCGTAGCAGATGGACTCACAGAGGGGGATGCCTGGAGCCTCAGGCAGGGGGCAGCATACCTCAAGTGAAGGAGGAAGTGCATAGAAATTTAAATAAGGCCAGAGGAAGGAGGGGGCCACTTGGAAGCTTTGGCCACTAGAAGTATGAAGAGAGAGCTTTTAACTATTTTTTGTTCTATAATATGTCTATATCATGTGAATTTAGGAATGAATTTGAATAATGCTGAAGGAAAGGGTTTATTATGTTGTTACTATGCATATGACCATAGGAGCTGCCACGGGCAGAGTCCACCGGGGTAGAAACTGAGCCAGACAGTAAGATGGGTTGGAATCCTGCTTGGGGAAATGGTATAACTGACTGCATTTATTACCTGCCACTTGCTTTAAATCCCCTGCCGCCGGTCTCTCCACTGCCCCCACCACCCCGAAATTGCTCTTGTCAATGCTGCCGGAATCACGCTGCCAGGTTAAACGGTCCACTCTCTCTTAGCATTTTAGACAGCTGACTGGGAGCACTCTACACACTCGATGGTGCCTTGCCCCTCACAGTGCTGCTTCTTCTTGCTTGCAGGTCATCGTTCTCTTGGTCTCATTCCTGCCTGCCTGGCTATTCTTTCTCAGTCTCTCCTACTGGTTTTTCACCTCCTCCTTACTTCTGAACTACGGATTGTCCACAGGCTCAGCCCTCAGCCCTTTTGCTCTCCACTTACATTCAGTCTTCATAAGATCTCATCAGATTTAACCTTTTTTCTGCTTTGTGGGTCCCACTGCCACTCAGTACTTTTTCTACCTGAGTATCTAATAGGTATTCCAATTTTGACATGTTTAAAACTAAACCTCTCCCCTTCACACAGTCTTCCATATCTCAGTAAATGCCAGCTCCATCCTTGCTCAGATCAAAAAACTTGAAGCTGTCTTTGATCCTTTTTTACTGTCCCATCCTTTAGCCAGGCTCACGCAAAGTCCTGTTTAGGCTGCTCACCACTCACTGAGAACAGCCCGTCTGAGCCCCTGTCCTCTGTCACCCGTGCTGTTTTCACAAGCGCTTCCTAACTGGCCCTTTCACTTTTGCCTGTGCCCTGCTTCCCTACGCCAGATGATGACCACGGCAACGAAAGTGTCCGATCAGTTTCCCGATGCTGTACTTAGAGGGTAGGTTCCACCAGGGTAGGATCTATACTGGTTTCTTAGTCATTGCCGCACACACAAGGCTGAACTTGGACTGGGCACATAACAAATGCTTAATTTATATTCCCTGAATTAATGAATTCACTTTGATGGAAACCGTTTGGGTTTTTCACCTCATATCAAAGTCATTTTGTACCATGTGTTAGGCATGGAGGAATTACAGAAGAAAATAAGGAGAAAATCAAAGACACAAGACTCATGGTCAAAGTTCAGAGGAATCCACTAAGGGTGTGTGATGAGAATGTAGTGCAGGCAAAGTTGTCTTGCCTGGCTGAACTTGACTTTGACATTAAACGTGAGGTGCCAGAGCAAGTAGCTAAGAACAAGTGGCTCAAGAATCAGTAGATCTGGATTTTGGATGCTGTTTCTACTTGCTGGCTGTGAGACTTCGGTAGAGTTATTAATGACATTGAACCTCAATGTTCTCATCTGTAAAATGGGGATTCTGATAGAATCCTCTTTATAGTTGCTGTGAGAATAAAAAGAGTTAGTGCATGTCAGAGTTGTTGTGGAGACTTGATAAAACTCCAACATGTATTAAGCGTCTAGCACATGCTCACTATTATTATCATCGCTGTGGGAGTTAGTTGCTTAAATATTATATAACGTTCTGGCTGTGCAATCCTAGTGAGGAGGATGTGTGGAAATCTCTCCTTATATTTGCAGTTCTTTATCCTCTGACATATGAGATGTGATTACTACACCCATATTTAGATTTGCCTTGGAGTTACAACACACATTAAGAGTTCTTGACCCTGAAGTGAAAGTCAGTTGGTACACAGTGTTTCACTCTACATTACCCATTTAAAGGCATCAATCCGTAGTTCTCATGCTTGAATCTTGCATTCATTTGTTTCACGTACCACCAGTCAGAGATTGCTTTTGGTAAGTTGTTCTTCAGGAAGGTTTGAAATCGAGTGAGAAACACCATATCCCAAGGATAACCATCATCCCCGACCCGGCTCATCACCCAAGATCCACTTCTGGAGCTGATCACGACCTTCGAATGTACCAAATGAATCATGAGAGTGGTGAGGCATGTCGTAGGCACTGTAATATGCGCCCCAATTCCCCTTTTGAATGGATTTAACACCCTAGCCCTGGGGTTGGGGATTTAGCTCAGTGGTAGAGCACTTGCCTAGCAAGCACAAGGCCCGGGGTTCAATCCCCAGCGCACACCAAAAAACAAAAGAGCAAAGAAAAACCACCCTAGTTCTTGGAAGCCCTACGAGTAGGAATGGAATTCCTCAGCTGTCAGCCCTCCTGAGGGGCTGCTCTGGCTGAAGAAATGGGCTTCACTCAAGCTCTTTTACACTTTCTGAGTCCCCCGCATCTAGTGTCTGGTTGATGCAGACATAAAAGGCTCAGCCCCTCACCTCAACTTGGAATAACTCTGAAGGACCATCTCAGCTTCACTGTTAGGTAAAGGGAAGGTTCCTTACCTTCTTGCAGAGGAATGATTCCCACAGCTCCCCCAAACAAACTTCCTGCACTCTACACCTGAGGGTCAGCTACCCCGTTGTGCTATTGCAGGGAAATTTTCAATTTTAATCAAATCTTCTTTGGTATAGATGGCCAATAAGTGAGCAAGTCAAGTCGCCCTTAGTGATTATCTGGCTATTGCTGTGTACAAACAAGCAATTAGGATATCAAAATAGGCATTTTGAACTAAAATGCCTGCTACTATCCTAAAAGAAGGTAAGAAATGTGGCAGTGAAAAACCGTAGGCTCAAATCCTAACTCTCTCTCTTGCTTAGTAATGATGCAATATAGGGAATATCCCTGTAACTTCTCTGCTCTTGTTTCTTTATTTCTAATATGGGGACAGTCAGGACACATCACATCACATTACTGTGAGAATTAACTCTGTGTGATAATCTGCACAATACGATTAGTATTATCTAGCATTTTGTCTGTGCTCAGCAAATGTCAGTTGCCTTTCCTTCTCTTCCTGTTGGTCTGTAACGGGGTAGTTTTTCAGGTTTCCTCTCTCTCTTTTTTTAAATTTTTTTTATTTTTGGTGCTAGGGATTGAACTCAGGGCCTCGTGCTTGCGAGTGCACACTCTAACGGCTGAGCTAAATCCCCAGCCCCCACTCTCTCTTTTTTAAAAAAATAATTTTATATATAATGTCACTGGACAATTCTTTATCCTGTCATTGAAGTCCTTAAAAAGATGGCCTATGATAACTCCAATCTTTCTTTCCTATCTCAAATCCTGTAGCTTTAATCTGTTCTTGGAACCAGAAAATTTATTTTTTTTTTCCTTTCACAGTATTGGGAATGGAACTCAGTGCTGTCATACTGAGCTATAGTCCTTTTTTGTATCTGTATTTTCAGACTTTGAGACAGGGTCTCACTAAGTTGCCCAGCACGGGCTTAAACCTGTGCTGGGATTACAGGCATGGACCACCGTGCCTGGTTTCGAATTTCAATTCTGTAGTATTTCTCTGGCTCAAATACTAATTTCCTCTATGACTTTCAAGAAGAAAATTGGATTTTCTGGTCCTCAGTTATATTTTCTATAAAATGGGCATAGTCAGTTACCTTCTCCCCACAATCAAAGTGCTCATGTACATACATTTGGGTGCAGCAGTGCATTATGTAAACTGTTATTATCAAGAACCTCCACTCCAGCACCCTGAGTTTACAGTAGTCAGATGCGCAGTGCTGATTCCTATCTTCAGCCTTTGTTCATGCTGTCTGCCCTTCCAAGAGCAGCTTCTGCCATTTCTTCAACCATAAGATTTCTATTTCTCTTTCAAAGACTCGTTCAGGTCTACCTCCTGGGTGAAGCCTTCGGTTCTGCAAGCACTGGAGCATTTGATGCCCAAATTACTCATTTATCTTCTATTCCAGTGTTGGACCTTATATTGCTGTTGTGCCATCTACTTAATTGAGATCATGCCTACACATCACACGTAGAAGAGAGGTCACGCGGTTTCTTTGTACGTTCTCCTGCTGTCGAGCACAGTATTTTTGACAGATACCTAAGAACATATCTTTATGCCACTTGTCCCATCTTGATCTCTGGGCTTCACTGGTCACGATGTAATACTACGATATAAAATTGGACATCTGTTGGGATACTCGGGGTACCTTCTGGGGTGTGTCTGACATCTCGGAGCGAGATTCCTGTCTGCTTTCCTGGGTGGTTAACTCTCAAAATATCTTCCAAAGCTAGTAGGCACCAGTTTTTTCAAGCTCATGCCCTAAAAGGCCTGCGTCACCTCTTCTCCATCTTCCCTCTGTCCTCTCCTCATCTTCTTTTCCAAACCCACTGAGTTTCAGACAGGTGCTTTCTCTCAGTTCCTTGAGATGCTGAATTTCTTGCTTTAAGCCCTTCTGCTTGCAGACCTCTTTTGATATTGCACCTCTTTCTCCATGTGTAGTTCTCAACTTACATGTCATCGGCTCAAAAATCTTTCCACTTCCCAAACTGAAGTAGATCATCTCTATTAGTCACTCTAATAGCATGCTATTATTTTCTTTTCTAGCACTTTCACAATTATAAATTGCAAATTTGAGAGTTTACTGATTATATCTAGATTTCCTGTAATAACCTCTGAGTTGTAGGAGAGGGGCTATGTCTCATTTGCTCATTCATGCTCTCTCTCCTGCATCCACACCAGTGCTCAGCACATAGTAGGCCACCAACGAATATCCGTGGAATGCACACATGCATAAATGAATGACTAGATGGCTCTATATGTATATTATCTAAATCATGTTCAGATGTTTTAGCTCTGTAACAAGCCTCCAAAGTAGATTCTAGCTATATCTGTTCTATTAACGAGAAACCTGAAATTTACAGAGATTGAACAACTTGCACAAGTGTCTCAGAGCCACAACCTTAACCCCAAATCTATGTTAGTTTTAGAGGAATCGATTAGCCATTTGTGAGGCACCTCATGTCCAAAGAAGACTGTTGGTTGACAATGCCAGTCCTTGCTCACGTCTGCTTTTGCCCGGGAAGCTGGGGTATCTGAAGTGCCACTTAGTTTTCACATCAAGTGCCCTACCCTTTCTTCCACCCCGCGCCACATCACACCTTCTGTCCCAGTGATATAGCCCGCTGTGTGCGCAGGCTGCAGTACCTGCTCAGCTGTGTGGCTGAGTTCCGCAGCGATATCAGAGCCCGAGTTCCCCAAGCCGATCACCAGGACACGCTTCCCCTGCCAGATTCCTGGTTCCTTATAGTCCCTGCTGTGGAAGCATGCGCCTTTAAAATCCTTCAGTCCTGAGTGACAAGCGGGAAGCATATGAATCAGTTTGGTTTCCATTAAGAAATCAAACAAACTGCTATAACAAAAGTCAACTTATGGGTAAACGCCGACCCCCAAAGATGGAATTCATACTTGTCAGATTGCACACGACAGACTACATGTCAGGCTTACCTGGGAAGGACTCTCTCGGTATTCTGGGGTACACATGATGTCCAGAACAAATCATTACGGCATCAAAGACAGCCGATTGTTTTTTACCATCCTTTTCAGTGGTAATATCCCATTGGCCAGTAATTGAGAAATCAGGACGTTTAGTTATACTGGTTACAAGTGTCTGTGAGGAATACACAGAAAGAGCCTTCTTGTCTGTGCTAATAGGTAGACTTGGCAAAAGTAATGTGAAAAAAAAATCCTTCATAAATAGCTTAGGAAAATGCTTAATTCATCAGTAAGGTACAAATTGAGAATTGCCTCAGAATAAATAAAAACATTGCATGGTGTGCGCACACATGCACACACATTTTATTCTCGTACAGTTTCTCAGGCATGACTAGTATTTTCTGCAGTACAAGAATGTCACCTCTTTGAAATATGATGGCGAATTCAGTTATGGTTTACAAAAAGTGCAAAACAAATAGGTAATCTGGCAGCAATAACTATTGTTATAATTGCCACTTATTTCTCTAGCTATTTCCCTTTCCAATATTATTATTGTATTAAAATGACAGACATCTTCTATATTCAGGACACAAGTTTTACTTCAAACTTTATTGTGTGTGTGTCACTGGGCAGCTTGTTGAAGTACACACCGTTGGACCACATTTCCAGATGTTCTGGTTTTGTAAGTAGAGAGTAAGGCATGAAAATTTAAATTTCTAACCCCTCCCAGGTGATGGCGATGCTACCTGGACCATACACCAAAAAGCACCAAGCAAGATTTTCGATAAATATTTATTCACAGCTAAGCAATTACTTATTGGTATCTTTTAGTTCTTCTGGTTATGTTGGAAAAAGAATCTTTATTTGGTATTAATTGTTCTTGAAAACCTCATTATGTAGTATTTTATCCATATTAGAAAATGCACATACATATATGTAAGATGTCTTTACTTATGAAATATAATAAAACAGGTCCTTACAAATTTTCACATAATTTGTTTAGAATAATTCTACCATTATTAATTTATGCTATTGTAAGTGGCACTCTTTGGAATTATAGTTTCTGTTTGCTGCTAACTTCAGAAATAACTGGGTTTTTGTTTTTATTTTTATTTTTGGTGCTGGGGATCAAACTCACGGCCTTGCACTTGCTAGGCAAGCTCTCTACCACTTGAGCTAAATCCCCAACCCCAGAAATGTCATCAATTTATATACTGATTTTGCAAGCTACTTCCTTGCTTAAGTTTTTTGTGTTATTACTCTAATAATGTAGACCCTTTTGGGGTTATCATAAATATAAACATACCATCTGTACTAAGGATGTTCTTTCAAGTTACCATTCCCTTTACTTTGCTTACTGTTCTAGTTCTTAAATTTAAGTCTATTTAAGGACCAATAATAATTAGGGACCCTTACCTTTTTCTGGATTATAAAGGAAATGCTTCTAACTTTCCACCATTTGCTACAGCACTGTTCAGTAGCAATATAATATGAGCAATATAATAAAATTTTCCTAGTACTCTTATTCAAAAGTAAAATAAATTATAAATTTAACCCATCCATCTATTACAGTAGTTACCATGTAATCAAAATAAAGCTATTAGTGAGATATCGTACATATTTTCATGGTAAGACTTTGAAATCCCATGTGTACCTTACACTTATCACACATTTCGGTGTTGTGGCTCATGGCTGCCATATCGAACAATGCAGATTTAGGACAATGTAGTTCTCTTAGTGGGTCAAGAAACTTCCCTGCTGATCTTAGTTTGGTGACAGGTTTTTTTTCCTTTCAAGCACAAATGGGTGTTAAATTTAATGAATTTGTTAATGAGCATATAATGTTCTTCCCGTAAGGGTTTCTGTAGTGAGTTACATTCTTATATTTATAACGTATCAAAATATCCTTCATTCTTGGGCCAAATTCAATTCAATGAAGACTGCTAAAGACACTCAATTATTTTTAATATTCTGATGGTTTAATTCTTCTAAGGTTTTTGTATTGATTTTAATGAAGGGAGTCTGTAATTTCCCTATTTCATATTATCTTTTCTGCATTTGATAATAAGATTATAATGTTATCAAATGAGTTTGTAAATCTTACTTCATTTCCTAGCTTCTGAAAGAGCTTATAAAATACTGACATAAACTGTTCATTGCAAATTTTGAAGTACTCACCTGTAGAACTGTTTATTTTCCTTATAGGAAAAATTTTAATTTGTAAGCCAAAAGAATTATAAATAGTCAAAGATTTGTTCAGACTTTCTATTTCCTCTTGAGTGAAATCTGGTAAATTTTTTCAGGAAAAAGATTTTAAAATTTAACCAATTAAAATATTATTTGGTAAACCCTTTTATAGTACTCTTACATTTTAAATTTTTATTGATCTATCTCTATATACCTATATATAGTCTAATTTTTATTTCCCAATGTTATTTATTTGTAGCTTTGTTCATTTTTTTAAACTCGGCATTTATTTTCCTAAGTTTTTCGAAGAATGGACATTTAATTTTGATTTCTATTTAGTTAATTTATTATACCCTTCATTCTGTTTTTTAGGTTAATTCTGATTTTGGCAAATTTCTGAATCTTTACCTTATTACTTTGAAACCTTTCTCGCTTTCTAACACAAGTATTTAAATTTATAATTTCATGAAAATATAGCTTTCTTTGCTTACCACAAGTACTAATATATAGAATCTAAATTAATGTTCAGCTCTATTTAAAATTTTCAATATAATTCTTCTTTGTTCTGTATGTTATTTAGAAAAATGTTTAATTTCCAAATTCATGGATTTTTTTTTTTTTGCAATTATTTCTTTGTTACTGATTTCTACTTACATGCTGTTTTGGTCTAAAAACTGTACGTGCTCAAATTTTGTAACTTTCTTATGTATTCTTGAGAAAAAGGCATGTTCACTAAATCTAGATTAGAGAAGGTAGACTATTAAAAGTACTGGCATATAAGAGAGACATTGAAAGGAAAAAAGAAGTGCATACATCAACATATGTGAACATCATTGTGTCTAATACTAGCTCGACGACATCTCACCTCAAATTGTATGTATTTCAGAAGGTCCTTTTTCTTGGCAAATGCGATGATATATTCCTGAAGCTTGCTGTGGTGCATAAAGTTGGGAAAGTCGTCAGGATATGGGACATCAGGGAAGCACATCATCTCTTTGGATGAGTTGGTAAAGACCGATTTGTAAATACTGGCCCTGCCATCCTCTGCATGGTCCTGTGAGTAGGTTCAGAGGCAAGAAAACAGGTAAATGAGTAAATGGATCTTGTTCAGGGCCAGATCTAAGTAATTACATTGATTCGAGTTGGGCTTTACGCACACGTAAATTCAGTAAGAAGACACATAAGTAAATTCACTTAAATAATTGCTAATCACAGAGAATTTAGACTAGAGAAGAATATACCTTTCTTAACACATTTCTTTTCTAAGAGAAGCAATTTTATTACATCCTTTGACAAATATGTAATCAGAATTTTATTCTCTTGAAGTATTAAATATGATGAAATGTTTTCTAAAATTTAACCTTGGGGCTGGGGATTTAGCTCAGTGGTTAGAGTGCTTGCCTTACAAGCACTCTAACCTTATATTCGATCCTCAGCATCAATAAAAAATAAAATTTAACCTCGCATGATTTCATTGTGTCAACTCATGAACATGAGCATCTAGTGGGCAGTTTATAAAAAGCAAACAACGACAGATATGTTTCCAAGTATTTATACGATTTGTAAATGTAAGCTTTTTTTTTTTTTTTTTGGTTTTCTGAGACAGGATCTCACTGTGTAGTTCAGGCTGGCCTTGAACTCATTATGTAGCTCAGGGTGGCCTTGAACTTGTGGCGATCCTCCTGTCTCAGCCTCCTGACTGCTGGGAATACAAATGTGTGCCACCACTTAAATGTGAGCTTTAAATGAAATCTTTTAAAAAATGAAGCTCAGAATTTCTACCATATATAAAATAACATAGCTAATTTGAACCAAACACTGAATTTATAGGCATTGCATACCTTTTAAACATTTACGTAGGCAACAGATTTTTTTAACTTTCAGAAATGTAAAAACATCTGAATTGGTTACACTAACACTGAGAAGCCACAGAACATGCTATTAAAGCCTTAGAGGAGCTAGTAAGTGACAGTAAAGAAAGAAAGGAGCCACTAAAGAAAGAATGATCCTCAATGAGAAGATCAGGACACTGCGTTGTGGTTCTCAGCTTTAGCTCCATACTGGGATCAACTGAGGTGCTCTAAAAAAATCAGTTAGGTCTCATTCACAAAGAATTTGATTTCGTTGGCCAAGAGTTTTAAATACTCCTCAGTTCTAATGTTTGGCCACGGTTGGCAATCAAGATGTGCGGTGAAATAAACAGAAGTTAATGACCAACAAACTCCTTTGATCACATCTCATGACACATTTGTTACAGCTGGGGGCTCCATAATGCAAGATGTTGGAATGAATAAAGGGCACTGCATTTTAGAAAATACCACTCGGAGGATACTTAAGAAGAGGTGAATCTTCATTTAGCTTTCTGAAACCACAAAGGTACTTTATGACTAGACCACTAATCTAGGTGAAATATCTGTCTTTCTCCACAGCTCCCCTAACAATAAAAATAAATTGTCTGGATTTTAGCCTGAAGTTTCATGTTGAAAAACCAAAGTAGAAGTTTCTATGTATTGTTTCTAGTTTGTAATACAAAGTACCGAGCATTAGAAATTTCTAATTAGTGCTTATATAAATCAAAGCTGTCAAGAGTCAAAGAATATGAATTTTTAGTGTAATATTGATTATTGAATACCAGTCATACTGTGTTATTTTTTAGATCTAAAATGTTTCCCCAAAGTCTCAAACGTTCAGAAGTGGGGCTTTGGGAAGGTGATTGAGTCTTAAGGGTGCCATCCTCCTCAATGGATTAATCCACTGGTGAGTTCATAGCTGAACATGCGATTGGGAGGTGGGCCTGATATTGCCTGTAAACCTATTTTGATGGAGAAATATGATTTCCATGATAAAGAGCACCTGAAGAAATTCATGGTCACCAAACCAGCGCTGCAAAAAATTCTCAAGGGTATCTTAGAAAGAGACAATGAAGCTAACGATGACAAAAGTTTAACAGAATGAACACACTAGGTAGAGTGAGCAGTTGAGTAGGAAAGAAAGACGGAATTAGCAACAGGAAAACAAGGCAATGACAAGAATAAGTTCATCCTATCAGTAGTAACTCTCGATGTGAATGATCTCAATCAAAAGATTGGCAGAACAGATCAAGAAATAAAATCTGATGGTATGCTGTGTACAAGAAACACATTCAACTCAAAAAGAAACTCATATGTTAAAAATCAAAGGATGGAAAATATTCTGTGCAATGAATTCCAGAAAAAAACAGGTGTAGGTATCCTATTTTCAGACAAAGTAGACTTCAGGCCGAAACTGATTGAAAGAGACAAAGTCACCACACATTGGTTAAGGGAACAATCCAACTGAAAGAGAGAATATCAGTGTAGGTGCACCAAACAACAGCATGCCTAACTTCATAAAACAAGCAGTAAGGGACATAACAGATCAGACAAACATAAACACAATTACAGTGGGGGACCTCATAACCTACTATCACATATATAAATGAATCAACTAAACAAAAAAATCAACAAAGAAATACCGGAATTGAAAAACTTTACATAAATGGACTTAATAGATATCTATAGCATTCTAACAATAACAGAATACACATTCTTCTCAACAGCACGTGGAACTTTCTTCAAAGTAGACCAGATACTAGCCAATAAATCAATCTTAAGTAAATGCAAAATAATTGAAATTAGACCATGCATATTATCAGCTTATAGAGCAATTAAACTAGAAATTAATGGCAAAAGAAAACACAGAAACTAAACAATACACTCTTTTTTTTTCTTTTTCTTTTCTTTTCTTTTCTTTTCTTTTCTTTTCTTTTTTTTTTTTTTTTTGGTGCTGGGGATTGAACTCAGGGCCTTGCACTTGCTAGCCAAGTGCTCTACCACTTAAACTAAATCCCCGACCCTAGACAATACATTCTTAATCAATAGGTTACAGAAGAAATCAAAAAAGAAATTAGACAGTTTCTAGAACTGAATGATAATGTCGGTACACTGCACCAGAATTTAAGGGACATAATGAAAGCAGTTGTAAGAGGAAAGTTCACAGTTGTGAAGGACCACACCACAAAAAGAGAATGAGCTGAAATAAGGAGCCTAATGATGTGCCCCAAGGTCCTAGAAAAACAAGAACAACCCAAAACTAGTACAAGGAAGGAAATTATAAAGATCAGAGCAGAAATCAATGAAATTGAGACAAAAAATACAAAGAACCAATGAATCAAAGAATTCATTCCTTGAAGGAATAAACAAAAGAAAAAAACCCTTAGCCAATCTAACAACAGCAAAAAAGGATAGAAAAGACCCAGATCAATGTAATTAGAAATGAAAAAAGTTGTTCAATCCCCAGCACCAAAAAAACCAAAACAAAACAACAACAAAAAATCACGAAAAAAGTAAAATCACACTCTACACTGCCAAAATCAAGATTATTAACAACTACTTTGCAAACCTGTATGCCAATAATTTGGAGAATTTGGAGAATTCAGAAGAAACTGATAGATTCTTAGGTACATATGAATTACCAAAATTGAACCAAGAAGATTTTAAAACCCTGAACAATCCAATAGCAGGCAATGAAATTGAAGCAGTAATAAAAGAACCTTCCAACTAAGAAAAGCCTAGGTCTGGATGGATTCACTCCTGATTTCTACAAAAACTTCAGTGAAGATTTAACAATAATACTCCTCACACTCTTTAATGAAATTCAAAGGGAAAGAGAGTCCCGAAGACATTTCTGAAATCTAGCATCACCCTGACTCCAAAACCAGACAAGGATCAAACCAAAAGAGAGCTACAGACAAATCTCTTTAATGTCTACAGATACAAACTTCCTTAAGAAGATACTGTCAAACAGAATGCAACAAATCATCCAAAAGATCATACATCATGACAAAGTAGGCTTCCTCCCACAGGTGCAAAGGTGGTTCAACATACATGAAACAATAAATGCAGTGCACTACATAAACCAAATCAAGGATAAAAATCACATGATCATTTCAATAGCTGCAGAAAAAGCCTTTGGAAAAATCCAACATCTCTTCATGGTAAAAGCACAAAGAATATAGGTATAGAAGCACCTTATCTCAATCTTATACAAACCACCTATAGCAAACCCACTGCCAACATCATATTAAATGGGGGAAAATGAAAGCTTTCCTTCTAAAATCAGGACTAAGACAAGGATATCCACTATAATCACTTCAATCTAGTACTCGAAACATTAGCAATAACAATTAGGCAAGAAAAAGAAATATAAGGGATATATATAGGACAGGAAGAAGTCACATTATCATTATTTGCAGATGACGTGATCCTTCTATGTAGAGGGATCCACCAAAACACTCCTAGAATTAATAACCAAATTCAGTAATGTAGCAGGATGTAAAATTAGCACACAAAAATCAATAATGTTCCTGTATACCAATAATGAGTCCACTGAGAAAGATGTTAGAAAAAATACCATTCACAATAGCACCAAGAAAAATTAAATACTTAGAAATAATCCTAAGTAAGGATGTGAAAGACCTCTACAATGAAAACTATAATACTCTGTAAAAGGAAATTGAAAGGGACATCATAAAATGGAAAGATATACTCTGCTCCTGGATAGTCAGAACCAATACAGTCAAAATGGCCATACTTCCAATATTAATACACGGATTTAACACAGTCCCAGTAAAAATTCCAATAGCATTCTTCACAAAAATGAAGAAAACAATCCTAAAATTCATATGGAGCTAGAAGAGACCCAGAATAGCAAAAGCAATCCTGGGTAACAAGAGTAAGGGGAGGGGATCACAATCCTAGACTTGAAGTTGAGTATTACAAAGCTACAATGTTTAAAAACAGTATGGTACTGGCACAAAAACAGACATGAGGATCCACGGAACAGAATGGAAGATGCAGATACATCTCTAAGTACATTCAAGTACTTGATCTTTGACAAAGGGGGCAAAAACATGCACTGGAGGAAAGATAGCCTCTTCAGTAATGGTGTTGGGAAATGGCTATCCACGTGTGGAAGATTGAATTTATACCCATATCTCTCACCATCAACTAAACTAAAATCAAAATGGATCAAAGAACTAAAGATTAAAACAGAACCATTTAACCGGCTGAAAGATAAAATAAGTAAAACTCTTGAAGTCATTGGCATAGGCAAGGACTCTCTGAAAAGAACCCTTTTTACACAAGAAATAGTACCATGAATCAATAGATGGGAATACGTCAAATTAAAAAGCTTCTGTACAGCAAAAGAAACAACCAACAGAGTGAAAAGCAACCTATAGAATGGGAAAAATATTACCTGCTATTCCTCAGACAAGGGATTAATATCTAGAATACGAAACTCAAAAAATTAGACATTGCCTAAAATAAAAGACTCTATCACAAAAATGAGCAAGTAAAATGAAAAGACACTTCACAGAAGAAGAAATACAAATAGCCAATAAATACATGAAGAAATGCTCAACATCACTGGCCATTAGAGAAGTGCAAATTAAAACAACAGTGAAATTCCACCTTACCCCAGAAAGAATAGCCATCATCAAAAAATCAAATAATAACATGCTAGAAAGTCTGCAGGGGTAAAAGGGAATTTTCTACATTGTTGGTGGGAATGTAAACTAGCACAATGATTATGGAAATTAGTATGGAAATTCCTCAAAAAACTAAAACTAGAAATTCCACTTCACTCAGTGATTCCCCTTTTAGTTGTCTTCCTGAAAGAGTTGAAGACATCATATTACAGTGATACATGCATACCCATGTTCATAGCAGTATAATCCATAATAGCTAAATCCTGAAAGCAACCTATAGGTCCATCAACAGATGAATGGATAAAGAAAATGTGGTATTTTCACATAATGGAGCACTACTCTTCTATAAAGAAAAATAAACTTGAGTCATTTGTAGAAAAATAGACGCACCTTAAAACCATAATGTTAAGTGAAATAAGCCAGGCACACACACTTAAATATGGCATGGTTTCTCTTATATGAGAAACCCAAAATATAAATAAAGAGCAAAATGAAAGACAGATAATAGGAATTAGAGACATAGATCTTTCTCAAATAGGAAGGGGAATCAAGAGATGCAGGGAGGGGGCAGGAAAGGTAGGGAAAGAGGATGAAAATGGAATTCAGATGTGTTATGTCCATGTACCAACTCTCCACAGGCACGTAGGCATTACATACTATGAACATGTAGTACTTTAATATATATATGATTTATATATGTATGTATAAAACTTTCCCATTACTGTAACAAAAAACCCAACACCCACAACTTAGAGGAAGAATGACTTATCTTGGCTCAGTTTCAGAGTATTCTGTCCATGGTTGACCAGCTCAAAGGCAGAACCAGTGTAGCAGAAGGGCCTGGTGGAGGACAGCTGGTCAACCCATGGTGACCATGAAGCATACAGGGGCTGAACGAGCTATTACCCTTCCAGGATATGCCCTCCACGACCTCCTTTTTCTATTAGCCCCTACCTCCTAAAAGCACAGTCAGCTATGAACTCATCAGTGGATTAAACCACTGCTCAGTATAGGGTCCCCATGATCTGAACATTATCCCAAATCTCCACCTCTGAGCATATGAGACTTTTGAGGGACATTTTAGATCTAAATTTTAACAACGTGCAAATTCAGTGATTTACAAATTCAATGCAATACCCAGCAAAATACGAGTAGCATTCTTTACAGAACTAGAGCAAACAATTCCATAATGTCTAGGGAAACATAAAGGATATCAAATAGCCATAGCAATCTTGAGCAAAACCAAAAAACAAAACAAAAGCTAGAATCCTGACATTACTTGATGTCACAATATACTAGAAATCTATAGTAATCAAGTCAGCATGCCATTGGCATAGGTAGAGATGCACAGACCACTGGAACAGAACAAATTGCCCAGAAAGTACTCTATGCATTTATAACCAATTGATTCTTGAAAAAGGTGCCAAAAACCCATCTGAAACTTTAAAATCATGGTTTGAATCAGAAGAGGACCTTTGTAGCCTCATTTCTTGAGTGGGTCACTGAACTATATTATATAAATCTAACCAATATTTAACCACAGATTTTGTTCCCTAGTGGTTCTTATTAATGATTTATCATAGATGAATTCTGTACACAAACAGATGCTTTCAAAGCTAACTTGCTCTCTAATTTGCAGGTAGGTTATTTTCTAACCTGCTCCTGGCGTTGTACTTTGTGGACTCCTAACCCAATAGGAATTATAACTGTCAGGGCAGCATGTTTGGAAAGCTGTACTCAAGCGGTGTACTATTTACTGCTTCATTTGCCGTCTGTTGCAATGATCCCCTACTCACTGAGAATTTCCAGAGGCCGCCGATGTCGTTACTCCTCTCAAAACAGGTGGGCTCCAGCCCCTCTTCCATACAGCTCCTGATGGAGGCCAAACCGCTCACCCCAGCTCCAATGATGGCGACTCTCCTCACCATGGCTGCCTGTGCAAAGGCCCAGAGCACATGCCCAGCAATGGTATTGCCGGAGTTTAGTTTGGTATTGCTTTTTGGTGAAATGAGAAAGCTTATATGTGCACTCCAGAAACCGTTCTAAAAAGTTCAGGACCTCTGTGAGGAATAAAACTACATTTTACATCCCTCTAATTTCTAAAGAGAATTTTTTTTCCCCACAAAGTGAAGAACTTTGTTTATAGTCAGGCTTCCAAAATTAAGAGATTGAGGATCCAGCACACATATTTATCTCTTACATTTTTGTATTTTTGTCATTTTCTCTCTACTAAAGGAAATGCGCAAGAGGAAGAAAAAGAGATTCACAACTAAATCACATATATACCACTCATGTACACATATATGTAATATATGAACTAAGAAATGTGTGTGTGTGTGAGTGTGTGTATAGTCATCCTTATCTGTGGTGGGCTGGGTACAAAATCTGCATGTCAAATCTTTTATATAAAATGGCCTAGTATCTGCATCTCACCCGTGCACATCCTTCTATATACTTTGATTCAATTCCAGATTTCCCGTGATACCTACTACAATGTAAAATGCTATAGTATAAAGAGTTGCTCCCACATATTGTTTAAGGAAAAGGCTGTGTATATTGAGTACAGATCCACATACTGTCCTAGTTCTAACTACATCTTCAATCCGTGGATGGTTGGATCATCATATACGGAATCTACAGATATTGAAGGCCAGCTCTGTATACACACACGCGCGCACACACACACACACACACACACACACACACACACACACATATCTGTACCTCATTTTACCTGACATAAGTAGAATGTCTATATTTTAATATGGCAGGTATTTACCTTCCTTCATTCTTAATAGCATTTTTTCTTTTCAATTTAAAAAAAGTCATCTTCAGACAACTTTCCAGTACCTGCCACCCCCAATCTCTGTTCTTTTCCAAGAAAATTACATTTGTTAGCCTTTTTCTGTTCCTACACAAAGTTTAAGTTCTACTCCTTCTCTCTCTCTCTCTTTTTTTTTTTTTTGGATAAATTCATACAGCTGCACAAAACCCAGCACCAAAAACCCTGCCTAAATTATATGCCATTCTCATTTCAGTCACATGGAGCATGAACCTACAGTATGCTCCTTCTTTATTTTATTTTATTTTTTGGTGCTGAGGATTGAACTCGGGGCTTTGGGCTTGCAAGACAAACACACTAACCACTGAGCTAAACCCTCAGCCCCGCTCCTTCTTTATTTACCAGTCTCTCTCTCTTCCCCCTCAACCCTTTAAAATACCATCCTTTCCCCCTTTTGTACCTTTTCTTTATCTTTCTCTCTTCTGTATATTTAAGACCTGCCTGAGTCTTCTCAGTTTTAAAGAGAAAATACTCCAGTAAGTCTACATTCTAGGGGTGGGTATTAGCAAAAGGGAGGAGCTTCTCTTAAAGAGGTATTCATTTCTTGGTCCTCTAAAGAGTGATCATGCCAGGCATGGTGGCACATGCCTGTGATCTCAGCATTGAGGAGGCTGAGGCAAGAGGATCTCTGGGAGTTCAAGGCCAGCCTGGGTTACATAGTGAGTTTAAGGCCAGTCTGAACTACATAGTGAGACTCTGTCTCAAAAAACACACCAAAAAACCAAACAAAACAGAGTGATCACACACCTCAGTGATGTGTGCGAAGCAGGTTGTTTCACAGGCCTGCATTCCTGTTAGTCACAGGAAACCCAATCTGTGGGCACCCTCCTGGGTCCTTGTCCCTGGAGTCAACGGTTTCTCCCAGGTGACTTTTTGGTTCTCTGTTTCATTTCATTATGTGTTATTTCAAAATTCACCTTGTTTTCTTTATTCTTAGTTCTTCCGTATATAGCTCATGATAGCCCTCCAAATAATGTTTTAAAAATAGCTCTTCTTTGAGATAGCCCTGCACTAAAGGTGGTGTATTAGTTAGCTTTCCCGTTACTCGACGCAATTCCTAACAGCCACAACTTAAAGGAGAAGAGGTTTAATTTGGCTCATATTTTAAGGGGATTCGGCCCATAGTTGGCTGGCTCCATGGCATAAACATCATGGCTGTGAGGTAGACTAGAAGAAATAAAGATACCTAGAAAGGAGACAGGGTAAGTTGGAATTTTAAAATTGCACTTTTAAGAAAAACTGAAGCTTTGGGACAAAAATTATTCAAGCCCAGTTTAAATAGTGTTCTCCCAAGACATGATAAGCCTGGGAAATTCACTTTCACCTGCAAATTGGCCCTTTTCACCTGTGACTAGACCATCTCTTTTCACCTGTAAATTGCACTTCCACACACATCTCAACTTCAAACACATGTAAATGGTTTACATTCTAACATAGCCTACCAGATGTGTAGGACAATAGGAGTATACATCCTAGGTTACACATCTTGAAGACACCTCCAAGGCTGACAGAATTGAGTTTAATCACCGCAGATGACTTTTTCCCTGTCCTGTTAAAACCATTCTCAGCTTGCAAGTCATGCAAAAATAAATCCAACTTGCCCTCAGGCTTACCTCCGTTTTAGAGAAATCTCATTATTCAAGTGGACGCCTGCTCAGGTTGTTGCTGGTCTTCTGTGCTGTTACCTTACTTACTTACAATCTTCAAAGTAAGAGCACTGTGTTTTGAAGAAATTTTCCCCAGAAAGGATTTCCAAATAGTCTGGTTGATTGTCCCTTGTCATTGACCTCCCTCTAGTGGCTAAAGGTGTTCACTGCACTCCTGCTTGCCTCAGGAAGTGACAGAATTACAATACCTTCCAATGAATTGGTTGCCTAGCAGGAGACTACCTGTTCTCTTGGGGTATCACTAAGTTATCAGTTCCATCCATTTACTTATCTGCTTACTTACAGACATGTAGCTCAAGTCCTGCAATAAAGCCAAGAGGGAGGTAGAATGTAGGCTTTAAAAGTACAGCAAAATAAAACTAGTATTATTAACCACAGTCGCCATCTTAGTCAGAGTGTATTATAATAAAATACCTGAGCCTGCATAGTTTGTAAACAATGAAAATCTATTTCTCACAGTTCTGGAGGTTGGCAAGTCCAAGATTCAGTCCCCGATGAGAGCCAGCTCCTCAGAGATGGCACCATCTAGGTGAGAAGACAGAATGGGGGCAGAGAAAAAAAGGGAGGAGTCTTGCTAATTCCCTCCACTCACCGTCTAAAAATTCCTTTCTCTAAAGTTTTAAAATTGACAACTAATAATGTACATATTTATGGAGTCCAGTGTAATGTTTAGATGTATGTACATTGTTTCAGAATCATAATTAGGATATTTAGTATTCATATCTCCTGTATTTTTTTATTTCTTTGTGAAAAGAACATTTAAAATCCTCTATTCTAGCTATTTTTGAAGTGTTAAATACAATATTGATAACTACTGTCACCATACTGCACGGTAGAACATTAGAACTTATTTCTCCTGTCCTACTCTAACTTGGTGCCTGTTGGGCAGTGTCTCTCTATCTCCATCTTACATCTTTCTTGGCCTCTGGCAGCCACTATTCTACTCTCTACTTTTATAAAGTGAACCTCTTTAGGTTTCACAATGAGCTCACGTGTATTTGTCCTTCTATGCCTGGTTTCTTTCAGTTAACAACACAGTGTCCTTCAGGGTCATCCAGGTTGTCACAGGTAATAGACTTTCATTCTTTTTTAATGCATAATACTATTCCACTGTGTGTATCTACCACACTTCCTTTTTCCACTCATTTGTTGATCTGTATTTAAGTTGATTCTATGTCTCACCTACTGTGAATTGTACCACATTAAACATGGAAATGCAGATATCCCTTTGATACACTGATTTCCTTTGCTTTGAATATATATCCAGAAATGAGACTGTTGGATCATACGGAATTCTATTTCTTAACTTTCTGAGGCAACTCCGTACTGTTTTCTGTAATACTTGTTACAGTTTGGATATGTTTTGGGTTTGGCTCTCAGTGGTTTATATGCTAGAAGCTTGGTCCTCAGGGTGGTAATGTTGAGAGGTAGTAGATTTTTTAGTAGGTGGAACCTAGTATGAGATGATTAATTCCCTGGAGTGCTGGCCCTTACAAGGAGGTAGCATAATTTTTATGGATGCCAGGTTAGTTCTCAACTGAAGTTTGTTATAAAAGAGCAATACTGGGGTTGGGGATTTAGCTTAAGTGGTAGAGTGCTTGTCTAGTAAGCTCAAGGCCCCAGCACCACCCCTAAAAAAAGAGCAATACTGACCCCTCTTCACTCTCTGACTTCCTGCTTTGTGATGTAATCTCTCCCTCTCACCTGTTCTCAATCCACGATGCTACCCAGCTCCTGACACTGCCAAGTACATGTAAGCAATGTGCGCGTGAACCTCCGAAATGGTGAGTGTTGTAGTCAGTTTTCTTGTTGCTGAGATCCAACACCCATACCTTAAAAGAGAAAAGGTTTGATTTAGCTCACAATTTCAGATTCAGATTGGAATTGCATTAAATTTGTATAGTAATTCAGGAAGTATGGCCATTTTCGCTACGTTGGTTCTTCCTACCTAGGAACACGGTACATCTTTCCATTTTCTGTTATCCCTTTCAATTTCCTTTTTTAGAAAATTATAGTTTTCAATGTAAAGATCTTTTACTTCCTTTGTTAGATAAATTCCTAAGTATTTCATTTTTTTTTATGTGATTGTGAAAGGTGTATCTTCTGTTATTTCTCAAGGAGTTTGTTATTTGTATATAGGAAAGCTATTGATTTTTGGGTGTTGATTTTGTATCAGCTACGTGACTGAATTTAGTTATTAAATCTAGAAGTTTTTTTGGTGGAATTTTTAGGGTCTTCTATGTAGAGTATCATGTCGCCCGCAAATAATGATAATTTAAGTTCTTCCTTTCCTATCTTTATTCCTTTTATTTCTTTCTCTTGTCTAATTGCTCTGGCTAATGTTTCTAAGACTATACTGAATAACAGTGGTGATAGTGGGCATCCTTGTCTTGTTCCAGATTTTAGTGTGAAAGCTTCCAGTTTCTGACCATTTAGTGTGATGTTGGTTGTTGGTTTGTCGTAGATGGCTTTTATCAGATTTAGATATAGACTGTCTATTCCTAATTTCTGTAGTTTTTTATCATGAATGGGTGTTGGATTTTGCAATTCCAATCAAAATACCGCTAACATACTTCTCAGAATTAGAAAGGACAATCATGAAGTTTATCTGGAACCAGAAGAGACCAAGAATAGTAAAAACAATACTGGGCAACAGGAGCAAGTTAGGGGCCATCACAATCCCTGACCTGAAACTCTAGTATAAAGCTACAGTGATAAAAAGAGCATGGTACTGGCAAAAAGACAGACCCAAGGATCAATGGAACAGATTAGAAGACACAGAAACAACTCCAAACACACTCAAATATCTCATCTTCGACAAAGGAGCCAAACACCCTCACTGGAAGAAAGATAGCCTCTTTAATAAATGGTGCTGGAAAAATTGGCTTAACACATGCCAAAAACTAAAACTAGATACATGTCTCTCACCATGTACTAAACTAAAATCAAAGTGGGTCAAAGATCTAAACATAAGAACAGAAACACTAAATCTACTGGAGAACAAAATAGGAAGAACTCTCGAAGACATAGGGATAGGAAAAAAATTTTTGAACAGAACCCAGATTGCACAGGAAACAATACAAAGAATCAGTGCTTGGGACCACATCCTATTAAAAAGATTTTGCACAGCAAAAGAAATCACCAATAGAGCAGGGTGAAAACTCACAGACTGGGAAAAAATATCTGCCAGCTGTCCCTCAGACAAAGGTCTGATATCTAGAATATACAAAGAACTCAAAAACATTAAACCTCCCAAATTCAAAGACTCAATCCAAAAATGGGCATCTGAAATGAATAAACATTTCTCAGATGAAGAAATAAAAATGGCAAATAAATACATGAAAAAGTGTTCAACATCACTAGTCATTCGAGAGATGCAAATCAAAATAAAATTAAGATTCCACCTCACTCCAGAAAGAACAACGATTATGAAAAGATCAACCAATAACAAATGCTGGGTGGGGCTGCAGGGAAAAAGGAGCACTCGTCCACTGTTGGTGGGAATGTAGACTGGTCCAGCCACTGTGGAAATCAATATAGAGATTCCTCAAAAAACTACAATTAGAGGTTCCATTTGATCCAGCTATTCCTCTGCTGGGTATCTTTCCAGAAGAATTAAAATCATCATACCACAGTGATATATGCACATCCACGTTTATAGCAGCACAATTTGTAATAGCTAAGTCCTCGAAACAACCTAAATGCCAACAACTAGTGAATGGCTAAAGAAGATGTAGTTTTTCTACACAATGGAGTACTACTCTGCCATAAAAAAGGATAAGCTAGAGACATTTGTACTTAAATGGATGTTCCTTGAGAACATACTCTTAAGTGAAATAAATCAGACACTCATGAGTACACATGGAATTGTTTCTCTGATATGAGTAACCATAAGGGTAAATAAGGTCATGGAGATGTAATAGATATTATATAAAATGAAGATAATATTGAAACAAGAGGAGAGCTAGAAAGGGGGGAGGGGGAAAGAAAGAAGGGAAAAAGGAAAGAAAGAGGAAAGGGAAAAAATGGGAAAATATAAGTAAACCTACTATAAATAGGGAAGGGGGAAGAGAAGGGAGGGGTGGGGAAAAGGGGGGGAACCAAGATATATCATGTACAGGTACAAAATAACCAAATGAATGTGAACATTATGTATACAATGTACCAATACATGTTCTTGGTTAAAAAAAATGAAAATTAAAAAAAATAAGGGAATGAGATCATGGCTCTGAAGTAAATATAATAAAGTTTCAATTGAAGAATATAAAAAAAAAAATTCAGATTCAGTCTGTGGTCAGTGGGCTCCAAAGAGAAATATCATGGTAGAAGGGCTTGGCAGAGTAAAACCACTTAGCTCATGGCAGGTGGGAAGCAAAGCAAGGGAACAGTGCCAGAAGGAAGGGGTCAGGAACCAGACTTGGACCCAAAGGTCATGCCTCTAAAACCTATGTGGACACACTCAGAAATGTGCTTTACTAATCTGCTAAGCATTTCTTAATACAATGACATACAAAGATTAACAGTCAGAGTGAGCTAACTAAACCTCTTTTTTCTATACATTACCCAGCCTCACGTATTTTGATATAGTAATGAAAAATGGGCTAACAATGACTGTATTCGTTTATATTTTCACCCATGAAAGTTCCCCTTTCTCCGTATCCATGCCAGTAGTTTTTTTTTTTTTATCTTTTTGGTAATAGCCATTTTCACTGGGGTACAGTGATATATTACTGTGGTTAATGGTATTGAATATGTCTTCATATACCTGTTGGAGGCTATTTGTATGTCTTCCTTTGAGAAATGACTACTTGGGTCTTTGGCCAATTTTTAGTTGAATTTCCTTTTGTTTTACTATTGAGGATGTTTAGGTTCCTTATATATTCTGGACATTCATTTGTGAAGTACATCTTTGTTCAATGAACTTTTCTTGGTTAACATTTTTACCCCTTCAGCACATTGAATATATCATCCCACTGTCTCCTGGCTTATAGAAATGCTAAGTAATCTGCTAATACTTGTATTGCAACTCCTTTATATGTGATGTATTTCTTATCTTTTGCTGCTTTAAGAATTGTTTCTTTGTCTTTAATTTTAATAGCTTAATTGTTATATGTCTTGGTGTACTCTTTGAGCTTATATGGATACCTTTCTGTTTCCTATATGTGGGTACAGAGATCTATTCCCACATGAGAGATGTTTTCAGCTATTTTTCCTTTAAATATGCTTTCTGGTCGTTTTTCTCTTTCTTCTCTTTCTACAAGTCCTATTAAGCAAACATGGTCATTTGATGGTGCCCCATGATTTCCATGCACTTTATTAATTCTTAACTTTTTTTCTTTTTTTCTTCCCTGGATGGATAATGCCAAATGTTCTGCCTTCCAGCCTATTGGTCCTTTCTTCTTCTTGGTCAACTATGTAGTAGAAGTTTCTGCTAAACTTTCCAGTTCCATCATTATATTCTTCATCTCTAAGATTCTTGTCTGATTCTTTTTTTGTTGTTTTTCTTTGTCAGTCTTGCTTTTTGTGTATTGTTTTTAATATTTCATTAAATTATCTATCTATATTACCTTATAGCTCACTGAATTTCTTTATGAATGTTATTCTGAATTCTCTGTCATTTTATAGATCTCCATTTCTTTGGAGTCCATTATTAAAACCTTATTTGTTTCTCTTTAAAGTGTCATGATTTCTTGATTCTTTGTAATTCTTTGTCCTTGCATCTTTGCCTATGAGAAGACGGGCCCCTCTTTTGCCCTTTAAAGTCTTCTTTGACAAGGATACTGATTCAGTATTTATTTTAGGATGTAATTCTGGAAAAGTCAGTTTGTGACACAGGCAGGCAGAGCTCACTGTGAGTTTTCTAGTGGACAATGTCATTACTTTTGATGTCAGGCAGGTGGTTTATTTAAAAAAAAACAACTCTAGTTCCATTCACCAATAGGTGACTACCACAAACCTAATGCTAAGTAAAAAAAAAAAAATTGAAAGTACATTAGCATGAGGATTTCATATTAATTTACCTGAAAATCATTTGAAAAACCAAGGACATAGTCAACGGATTCAGCATTAATAGTTTACCTAGAAGGAGGCAGAAAGAAGGGAAATGTATTGGTGGAGGAGCATACAATAGGCTTCAAAAGCACAAATATTTTCTGTTTCTGAATCCTGTACAGGGCAGTGTGAATGTTCACCTTATTATAATTCTTTAAAATGTACCTGTATTATATGTACTCTTTTGTATATATAGTTTAAATTTAAAACACGTATTTCAAATTACTTGGATTTTACAAATAAGTAACTTTCCTTTTATAAACCTAATCCTTTACAAAGTACACAGGAGGAAAAGATTCCTTTTATAAGAGGTAAGACATAAAGAAGGAAAGAGAATGAGGAAGAAATGAAAGGAAAAAGGAAAGAAAGATGGGAGGGAGGGAAGAAAGGGTGGACTTCCTAGAAGAGAAAGGAATGAAGATAGCACAGAAAGAGATAGGAAGAGGGGGTTGGGGATTTAGCTCAACTGGTAGAGTGCTTGCCTAGCAAGCACAAGGTCCTGAGCAGGATCCCCAGCAGACCCCCAAATAAAAAGAGTTAAGAGGAGGAAAGGAAAGAAAGAAAGATGGACAGAGGGAGAAGGAGAGATGTAAAAATAAACCTTGAAATATATGCAATGTATCTCTGAAGAAAACTTGTAAAACTGAAGAACAGAAAGTCTGATACAAACATGTAAACCTACTTTTGGAAAAGAAAACATTGAAACAAAAAAAAGTCAATTATTTCCTAAATTTATACATAGAATTACATGCAAATGAAAATATGAATAGGAATTTTTAATAATTGACATGCTGATTCTAAAATTAATGTATAAAAGTTACCATGCAAGAATAATGGATGTTCTAACCAAAAAGAATAAGGGTGGAGAAATAGTCCTATTAGATATTAACATAGTTACAGTAATTAAAATCCTCTCGAATGAATAGATAGATAAATGGAGCAATATACTATCCAGTATTAACACCCAGATTTTGCAATATTTGAGAAAAGTGAATGACAGGCTTAAACTAACAGTGATGAAAATGGAGTATTCTTGAAATGGAGTGGGGATGTATGGTAAGCCATCTGCAATGTTAAAAATTATTTCCTTCCTTTTTAACTTTTTACATTAAGTAAATTCCAGATGGTCAAAGACTTCAGTGCTAAAAATGAAACCATAGTTATCAATAAAATTTCATGGAAATTTTGGTTTATAGTCATGAAGTAGGGAAAAGCTTTGTAAGTAAAAATTGAGCACCGTAAAGATGAATAATTATGTGAAAACAAAGCATTTTTGCAAGGCAAAACCATTACAGGCAAAATAAAGCCAAATCGAGATGACATATTTATAAGTAACACAGATACAAGGTCAATTGCCATTGTTTAAAGACTCATTACAAACCTATTAAAAAAAAGACAAACCAACCCAATAGAAATGTGGTCAGAAAACATGAAAGAATTTATTTGGCTCTTAAACATAAAATTTTCACAACTTCACATAAAAATGATGCAAATTAAAATGATGGAATGTTTCTGTCCATGCAGTTGAAAAGATTAAAAGTTTTATATTATACAGTTTTGGCCAGGGTGCAGGAAGAGGATAATCACTTACATTACTGGTAAGGCTATAAATTGCTGCAGCTATAATTGCTAAGGATAATTTGGTAATATCCATCCAAATGTGAAAGACGCATTTTTTACTTTCTCATTCCTCTTAAGAGAATTCATGCTGAGATATAGTCATACATATCAGAAATGATGTGTCTACCAAGATATTCATTGTTGCTGGGGATTTAGCTCAGTGGTTAGAGTGCTTGCCTAGAAAGTGAAAGGCCCTGAGTCCAGTCCCCAGCATCAGAAAAAGAAAAAGATATTCACTGTGCCATTTGTGCCATTGTACACTGCCGTCTGTCCTTGATTTGTGGCTGTTGTGCTCATTTTTTTCCCCCAGCATGTCAAGTGTTATGGCGAGGAAAAACCAAACCAAAAAAAGAAAAAAGTACAAGTGGTACCTCAGTTCACAAACTTGATTCTTTCCACAATTCTGGTCACAAACCGAGTTGGATGAAAACCAAATCAAATTCAGTGGTTGGGCTCAATGTTGACCTTATGGGGAAATTTGATTTGGTTCTTGCCCAGTTCAGTTTGCAACTGGAATAGTGGAGAGAATTGAGTTCATGAACCAAGGCACCACTGAAATACATGTTTTCCAACTGGAGCAGCTCATTGTATGAAGCTGTCTTCAAAGTCCCAACCAATAACTTTATTATGGACGAAATGACAGAAACTGTCCCAGTGCCACCATTAATTGAGAAATACCTGCAAATAGGAGTTTTTAATGAGCAAGAAAAGAACACTGATATTGAATTGCCAGCTCACAATGTGTCATAACTGTCAGCATTTAAAATTTGAGAGATTTCACTGAAGTATCTGGGATCCCAATTACTCATTCTTGGTTGGGGGGGAGGAATACTATGCTACACTGAAAACACACTTGCGCATGGTGGGAGCTGGATGGCTGTGACCACCAGCTCCACTTGTGTGTGCAGCCTATTCTTCCTGCCAAGCACACCCCTCCCCTTCCCCTTCCTTCTCCACAGTGAAGGCCAGTCGGTCCTGCTCCTGGGGCTTTGGTGGCATTCTGATTAATTTGCCATTATTTCCATGGCATCAGATCTTTTTGAAAGTTTATTTCTGCCTTCTAAAACACAATTTAATAGAGACTTTTAATTTGGGAGTGTTTTGCCTATTTTGTTCCTTTGGTGGTAATGCTGTATTTGTGAAATAAGTTCATACAGTCATAAGAGAGATCTAGATACAGCTATGGCTTAAACAAGATGGCTGTTTCTTTCTCTCAAGTACAAGTCCAAGTATAAGAAGCTGAGGGCCAGCTCTCTGGTTGCTCTTGCGTTCTCATCATACACTTTCCTGAATCAGCTCTAAAATATCTGCTCCATCACCTGCAAACCCTGCTATGTACCAGTCAGTTACAAAGGGGAAAAAATTCTCAAGACGTCATAGCCATCCCTTTAAAGAGCAAATATCACTTATGCTACATGATCATCAGCCTGCAACATAGACATATTGTCATCACACCTAACTGTTAAGAAGTTCTTAAAAATCTCACCGTTGGCTGAGTGACTACATGTCCAACTAAAACTCAGCAGTTGTAGTAATAGAACTAAAAGAAAATAAAGAACTTGACACTAGAGGGAATTGCTACTCTCATAAGAAATTTTCATGCATTTGTATCTGGGTCTAATTCTAAAAGGAGTTGCATTGGACTACAAAGTTAAACAGAGAGAAAAGGGCATCGTAATTAAGGACATCCCTACAACACATGCTTATGTTGCAAGCATTATTTCTAAACTTTTAAACCTATACTCTACCTGTCAATAAAAGCATCTCAGGCTTCATTACCTGTAGTTTGTGTTATGAAAATGGTCGATTTTTGCAATCAATAGAAGCAGAGACAACATGAAACACTGGTTGAGAGTAAGAGAAGCAGGTATCACTGCCATTTGAGACAACAGAGCTGAACCTATAGAATATTACTGAAAGTAGTCAAAAAGGAAAAGAAAAAATACTGTGTGGTCTCACTTATATGTGGGTTATAAAAAAATCAATACATAGAAAAAGATAGAATGCTGATTACCAGGCAGAAGGGAAAGAATGCACAGATGCAGATCAAAGGACAACGCTGCAGTTTTTAAAGACGAATTAGTCTAGTGTTCTAATGTTCAGCATGAGGACTATATTTAGTAATACTGTATTGCACACTAAAAATTTGCTGAGAGAGTATATTTTAGGTGTTCTTATCACACATGCAAAATCTAACTATGTCAGATAATGGGTGTGGTTATTTGCTTGAACGTAGCATTTCTTTCAATGAAGTATATGTCCATAAGAACATCATGATTTATACCTTAAATATATGATAGAAAAATCAACTTTATCCTCTGTTTATATAAATAAAATAAATCAGGTAAGCTTGCATTCAAACCTCAGAATGAACACACTTTGCCACGCGACCTTTGCAAAATTACTTAAACTCTATGGATTTTGATTTCATCATACGGATAAGATGAATAATAAGAACAGCTTTACAAAATTGAAGTGAAGATGAACTGAAATACAGTACCTAGGAGAATGCATGACACTCAGGAGACATAACTCCTTTGCAGCTTTTCATTCATCCAGTTTTGATATTTATAATCTTTTAGAACATCTACATCTCTCAAGCTTAGCCTGCTCAAAAAACAAAAAGCAGGGCTGGGGATTTAGCCTAGTGGTTAGAGTGCTTGCCTTGCAAGCACAAGGCCCTGAGTTTGATCCCCAGCACCAAAAAAAAAAAAAAAAAGCAAACAAACAAAAAAACCCCAGAAGGGGCAGTCTGAAGCCTTTCTGAGGACAGAGAGATTTCCCTAAGGCAGTGATACAGAACAAAAGACTAGTTGAGCCAAAGGAAGTAGACTTGCTATTTGGGGGTTCTGTCTGTTCCTTTTGCAGTCTTACCAGTTCTAAACACAATAGTGACAGCTGAGAGGTTGAGAGATTGTGCAGAGAATTTCGCTGTCTCCCTGAGCTGGAGGAATGAAGCTGAACATGGCCTCACACAGGAGAAACCTGGTGGACATCGCAGGCTCTCAGACGGGGTCCCACCAGGAGGGAGAAGGATGGGAAGCGGCCCGCGCTTCCAGGCACCGAGCTTAGGGGATCGGGTCCCGGGTCAGAGGCCAGACACACACCTCTAGCCTGACTGTTAGAAGGCAAACTAAGTCCTTGCTGGGAGAAGAGAAATTTTCCAGACTCAAAATTAACAAGCTTCTCTATATACTAGCTTAGGTTTAATAAAAGCCACACAGATACATGGACTTTTAAACTACAAGAAGAAAACAAACAATAGAAGGGGAATCCAGACCATCTAGTTATTGAAGTCATAAGATACAAACTTTAAAATGAATGTGAGTAATATAGTCAGAAGATTATATAATGCAAAACTGAATGAAGTGTGCAGCAGATTAGAAGAATTTAAAAGAGAGAGTTTGAGGACGCAGAGTTGAGGCCTAGGCCGTGGCTCAAGGGCACACGATCCTGCAGCCCTGCTCCTCCACAGCACAGCCACACGGTGGCCTCTGCCCTGGGGAGCCCTTGCCGGCTGTCTCATCTCTCACCCTGGGGCTGGCCCAGCCTCCTACCGGGTCACACAGTGACCCCAAGGACTACGAATGGAGGGTAAATGGTGTCCAAGGGACACGGTGGTGCTTTCTTGCTGATTGCTTTCACCCAGCTACTGTGCCCAGAGTTGGGGTGCAACCCTGAGCCGGACGCTTGTCCCAACAGTGCCATCCAGCACGCTCCTGTCTCCTGGCAGTGTGAAAACTGAATGATTTGTGAGGATGAACTTACTGTTCAGGGTCTTGCTAAGTCGTCCAGGCTGGATGTGAAATTGTGATCCCTCTGCCTCAGTCTTCCAAGTGGCAGGGATTACAAGTGTATGCCATCACACACAGATTCACCTACTTAAATTTAGTGGCCAATTTCTGGCAGCTTCTTTGGGGTATGAAGAAAACTCCCTGCAAAGCTGGTGCCCTTGGAGCCCCCCATGAGGTTATCCAGTGTGATGGGAAGAGAAAGTGACCACTGTGCCTAGCAGAGGACTGGCTGGGACATGGTGCAGGCAGCGCATGTGGCAGCCAGTGGTGACAAAGGCAGGTCACACCTGCCACAGTACACTGTGGCTGCCTTCCTTGCCCGCAGGGTCAGCGTATGCTCTGTGAAGGTGTTTGTCCTATTTGCCAGTGTCAGCATCTCATCTCCAGCAGGCCAGGGATGTCACCCTGGGGACAGGGTGGGGTTGGAGGGGGTGGGGGTGGTCAAAGCCACACAGGACTGTGGAATACACTGGGCCTTTCCATAGAGCCCCTCATTTCCGGGCTGGAGAATGAACACAGAATGGAGTGAATCAGAGCACTACTGTGAATTAGATGCCTACTTCACATGGGGGGAACCCACGGTGGACAGAACACTAAAAAATGTGTCCCTGAAGGTGGGGAAGCCCGAGAGAGAGAGAGAGGCTGGCCACCCTGCCCTCTGCAGTCTCCCTGAACTCCCACTCACAGCCGCGTGCCCACAGATGCCATGGGGCCATGTGGCGTGGCTGTCTAGACCCTCAGACCCAAATGCAGCCAAAGCCAACTCTCCCAGCGCCAGAGACCCTGGCCTCCCAGCCCTCCTCCACACCAGCCACCTTCCTTTTCAATGTCTGCCCTGGCCTTTCCCACCTGCTCTGCACTGGGGACCCCCCAGCACCATCTGCCTCCCTCTGCTGTTTCCTCACTCAGCAATCTGCTCTGGCCTTGTTCCCCCGTCTCTCTCTCTCAGCTCCCATCCCAGTCTTCAATGGTGCAGCTGCCCTGCCAGAGCCTGAGGTCCCAGTCTGAGCCTGGTACACTGTAATACATTTTCCCAGGAGTGAGAAATCCCAATCCAAGTGGGAAGCAGGGGAGAGCCCAGGACTGCAATCATCTGGGCAAAGACATTCCCTTGGAGTCTGCACTATTACAATGGTTTATTGTGTCTGTAGCCATGTGAGTTATCAAATTCTAGGGGAGGGAGAAGAACTGACGAAGTAGGAGCTCCTCCTTCGCCTTCTGTCAGGCTCAGGGCTCGGTCCACCAGCTCTGCTTGGACTGCGATGGGCTCACTGGGTGGGCTGCTCGGCAGGCTGCTGGGCTGGAGCCTCCTCTGGTTCCTGGTCCTGCTGCAGGCTGGGGAAACCCACAGTCTCTGGCTGCCTCGACACCGGCAACTTACACTCTGGCTTTGTCTCAGGCTGCGCCTCAGGTCCTGCCTCAGGCTGCGCCTCAGGTCCTGCCTCAGGCTGCGCCTCTTGCCGAGGCTCCGGCTTGGTGGGAGGCTTCTTGCCAGGGCTGGGCTCAGGAGTCCGAGAGGGCTCAGTGCTCCGGGAGCTCTCCCCCAGGTTGGGGGCTGCAGCGACCTGACTCTGTACCTTGGGCTGCACCCAGCTGTGGCCGAGGATGTCATCGATGTGCAGCCGCCGGTGGACGTCGGGATGGAGCATGTGATAGATGAGGTCTTTGCAGTCAGTGGTCAGGTGCTTCGAGCGCGGGAAGTTGATGCGGTGCTCCTTCTGGAGGCGCAGCATCTTCTTGATGTTGGAGTCATCGTAGGGCATGGAGCCGCAGACCATGATGTAGAGGATGACTCCCAGGCTCCAGATGTCGTACACCTTGGGCTGGTAGGGGATGCCCTGCAGCACCTCGGGGGCTGCGTATGCCGCTGACCCGCAGAAGGTCTTACTGAGTGTCAGCTGACCACTGTCGTCCCGCAGGCAGCGCTTAGAGAAGCCAAAGTCTGACACTTTGATATTATAGTCCTTGTCAAGAAGAAGGTTCTCGCACTTGAGGTCTCTGTGGACGATGTCCAGGTCGTGGCAGTACTTGATGGCCGAGGAGAGCTGGTGGAACTTCTTGCGAGCATCATCCTCTTGCAGGGCCCCCTGGGTTTTTATGAACTCCAGGAGGTCACCTTGGACCCCAAGCTCCATGACGATGTAGACCTTACCCTGTGATGTCTCGAAGATCTCGTAGGTCTTGATGATGGAACGATGGTTTAGTATGGCCATAACCTCGATTTCCCGAGGAAGGAATTTCTCCAGGAAGTCTGTTGGGGCTTTCTTCCTATCAATGATCTTAACCGCCACATTGATCTTTAGGCGCTCGGAGTAAGCTGATTTGACTTTTGCATAGGAACCCTCTCCCAAATTTATGCCCATTATGTACCCACGACGCTTGAGGACAATAGTATCATCCATGCTTCCAGAAGGACCCTGTGCCCCTGAGGTCGCCCCCTCTGTCATTGCAAGACCTGGGTCAACAGCGATCTCAATTACACTACAGACACATAGCCTTCTGGGCTGGCTGCGCCTGCTGTCCCTGCTACTAAGAGACCAAGACTCTAGGATGGAACCTTCTGCACTGCCTCCTGAGTGACTTCAGTGTGTGAAGTCACAAAGGAGGAGCAACCAAGGGAATGAGGCTCTGGCCCAAGCCACTTGGGCCTGGAACCATGGAAGGGCCATCAGTAGCCTGGGAGAAGACTGAAGGCCAGCAGAGAGCCTTGCACTTGGCTGGGATCTAATGGGGCTGGGATCTAAGGGAGCTGGGGACTGTGGTGTACATGAAGGCCTGCCCATGAAGCCGAACTGGAGGTAGGTTTGGATGTAGAGGGCTAGGGCTGATGTCTGTAAACCAGGTCAGCCCAGGAAAAACAGGGCAGGTGGTCCTACGTGTTAGTTAATGTGTGTGCCAGCAGGAAACAGAAGGTAATTTAGGATGCTCTCAAAAGGTTTACTATTGGGCATTTTACAAAGGTGGGAACAGAGTTGTAGGGAACCCCAGAAATCGTGCAGGTGCTGTGAGTTAGCTACACACAACAGGGCAATGTAGAAGAGGGAGGTAAAGTTGGGAAAAGTTCTATAAAGTGGCCCACCTTGAGAGAGGCAGTGACCTCGGCTGGTGTGAAAGAGCCACGCTACGATGAGCAGGCTGGTGGCAAGGACGACTTCCCTGACCTATTTCCCCTCCTTTGGCTCCTGACAGTGTCCACCCAGACAGCCTGAAGGGACACACAGCAGGGCTGAGAAGGGTGCAGGTAGGTCAGGAGAGGCAGAGACTCCTGGTGCGGCCATCGCTGTGGTTTGGGAAGCTAAGACTCGGCCCTCTTGCTGCGTGGTCTGCCGGGGCTTTTCACCTCCCTGTACTTCTTTTTCCCCAGAACCTTTGCTGGCCTATTTCTCTTAGAGTGGCTCTGCAGGGGGCAACTGGCAGACATTCTGCTCTTGGCTGTGAGTTTTGTCTCAGGGAGTGCCTAGACCATGGCCCTGGCTGGGCTCTCAGGGCAGACCTGGGGCTGGGACAGAAGGTTGGGCCCAGATCTTGTGCCCAGACTGGCAGCTTCTCAGTGAGGGCAGCACAAGCAGCCAGGGCAGCGCTGGACAGGGATCTTTGCAGCGTGCTGGTAGTAGGGCCCCTTTCTACTCTGGACCATGTCCTAGGGAGGTAGGTAGGAGCTTCTGAAGATCTGGGTGAAACTCGGGTTTGGCCTTAGCCTGATCCAGAGAAAGTGGACTGCTCTCCCTCACACTTGGGACCGCCCTTCTTATGATGCCACATGTCACAGACTGGAGTCCTGGGACCTTCAGGAAGACACTCAGGAGTGAGTGAATGAGAATGCAGAGGTGAGTCAGGCTGGGCTGTGTCACTCCCAGCTCTGGCCTTTCCCCCTTTTCCCTGCTCCTCATCTTCACTTTCTTCCCCAGCCCTGACCGTGGCCAGTGGCCCTTCCCCTGGACAGCTGCGTCTCCCTCCCACGTGCTGTCTCTCCTTGTCTCCCCTGTTCACGATGACTGGTGGAAAGTCAGCACTTGAAGCTTTGTTCCCAGAGAGCTCAGCTTCATCTCTGCCATGTTCTCCTCCACGCAAATGTGGCTTCCTCTCCTCCTCCAGTGTGTAGATGGAGCCTTTCTCCAGAGGCGGCCACCTGCTGTAGTTACTGGGGTCTGGACTTTCCTGTGACTGTCGTTCTATGACAGTTCATTAGGCCATTTCCTCATCTGCTGAAACATTTTCAGTTTTGTATGGCAGTAAAGCTGAGACAGCGTAGTTAGTTAGGGATGGAAACATGGAGTTTCTCAAGGACTCTAGTATAATCATTGAATGATCCCTTGAAAATTATTAAATTTGACTTGTTTTCCTCCCTTGAGAAAAATATAGCTATTCGATGAGCAACAGATTCTGGTCCTGTTCAAATGGACATTGTGATCATGCTTCTGGTAACCTTTCTGTGCTGTCTGTTTCCTAAGAAATGACATCAAGTCCCTATTATATTAATCTTTAAGAGCTGAGTCTTCTCATACTAATCTTTAAGAGTATCTACCTGAAACCTTCCTAAGTTTTGATACACATCTTGTAAACCATAACTTTGAGATTGGATCAGATAATAGTACTTTCACCTGGCAGTACTACAGACTGAAGTCAAGCTCAATTGTATCGTGCAGTGCTACGTTTCGTATATACACATCTCAAGACTTTGTCCAGGTGCTTGTTCTGAGAAACTTGCATTCTACTGAGTGTGTACTGCTAACTAAAGTGCCTCTGGAGGATTAAAGAACTAAATATGTCACAAGAACATATTCAGCCTCAAGATTAAAGGAGAACAGATGATAGAACACATGAAAAAAGCACGCATTAATGTGAACCTGACTAAAAGTTCTAATACATTCTAGAAGGAGAAGGAGAGAATGAGAGAGATGACAGAACTATTTGAATAGATAAGGACCAAGAAATTTTCAAAACTGTAAATACGGCAATAACAAGAAATGAAATGTCTCAGTTTGAGTCAAAGAAAACTTTGAAAATTTGTACTCAGTTAATTGTATATTTAGAATACCAGGAAGAATGAAGAAAAATTACTCAAATTAGTTTAGCAAAATTTCTAGATACAACACCACTGGAAATCCACTGAGTTTCTGTACAGCAATAAATAACTAGAAAATTAAATTTTTTAAAAATACCAAGTAGCACCAAAAGATCATTGAATATTCAATAGTAAGGAAAGATGTTCAAAATGGATACATGGAAAATGAGGAAATGCAAAAGATTTAATCAAAGCTATATGTCATGTTCATGGATTGAAGGATTCAATATCGCACATGTCATTTCTCCTTCAACTGAGCTATACAGATTGAGGGCAATCCCAAATTCTTACTAGCAGTTTTGAGCGTGTGTGTGAAACTAGACAAGTCGATGCTAGACTTTCTATGGAAATTTAAAGGTAATCTGAAGAAGAACCACGAAGTTGAAGGACTTACACTACTGGCTATCAATACACCCAATACATTAAAGCCATGTGGTGGCGGCAAATGTTCAAACAGTGTTGACGGGAGTGAAAAACTGGCAGTAACCATTAAAGTCGAACATAAGAATATCCAGTATCCAGTAAGTCCACTCCTAGTTATGTACCAAACAGCAATTCCAAATTCATGCACAAAAATGTCCGTAACACCATTATTTATAATATTCCCAAAGTGGAAACAATACAAATGTCCATTAGCAGCAGAATGCATAAAAATGTTGCATTTATAAAATAGAGTGTCATATAGCAGGAGTAAGCAAACTCTATTGTATTAGTTACTTTTAGAGTCAATGGTTTGCAAGAGAGCGGATTTAATATAGGATGATTACAAGTCACAACATTCACACAAACAAGCCAAATGCAAGGAGAGTGCGGAATGTCTGTCTATGCACTGGAGACCTGAAAGATCTAATTGGGGCTGGGAGCCCATGGCACTGTCCTGTGTATGTCTCTGTCTGCACTAAAAGGCTGAAGCGTCTATACTGGAGCCAGGATATGATGCTCACAGTGGAGATGAAGCCCAGAGCTTCCCTAAAGCAAACAACAGTCATTCCTGATGACAGCAAGGCCCTGAGTTCCTCCTGTGACGAGAACAGCCAAGTTCACTTCAGTGAAACCAGCCACAACAGAGCCTCTCCTGGGAAACAGCTGGCCCCTATCTTCTGCTCTCGTTCTCCTTTATGCTGTATCACCAACAATCCTCAGGCAAATTGTCTACACCCAGAACCACACCAACTCAGTTCAGCCAGGCATTCCTGATCATGTCGACCACAGTAAATTCACCACACCTATTAAAAACCCAATAGTTTATATTTCAGGCTCTGCGTGTGATGGGTCATAACAACTCTGCTGGTTTCTGGTGAAAGCAGTCGGGGATAACATGTAAACAGCAGGCCAATGTACGGAGCTGTGCTTCGAGAAAACTTTTCCATGTAGCAATGGAGACGAATCAACTACTGTTACACAGAATGTAGATGAATCTTACAGCCTAATACTAAGCAAAAGAAGGCAGACCCAAAGAATGTATTCTGAAAAATGGAGGAGGAAATTGCAAGGAGATTGAGGGAGATTTCCGGGATGTTATTAATCTTCTATTTAATGACCTAGATTGTAGCTAAAACATGTTCACTTTGTGGTCATTCATTGGAACGTACAGTATATATATTTCAATAAATAGTTTCATTAAATAATAGTTATATTAAATAATAGAACTAAAAGATGATTCAAAGAAAATCTAAAGATACCTTGCTTTAAAGAAAACAAAGAAGTTAGCCAATCAAAAAATCTATTTTCTTGCTATATTTTGGGGTAAGTTTAATTTTATTTTGTATGTAGGCAAACTTGGCAAAATTCCATGGGCATTTTCTACTGAGAGGTGAAACTGAAGTCATGATTGAGGGTGAGAGGTAACAGTGAAATCTTTATGCATGGCCTCAGATAAATTCACTATTTGTGATTTTATCCACATCTGAGTTTTATATAACGGTGCCCAGATGGGAGGAGGGTGGTAGTGGTGGGGCAAATCAATGAAAGGACTGGATTAAAGGGTGTTTTAGTTACTTTTCTCTCGTTGTTGGGACAGAATACTCGACACCCAAAGTTAGGGGAAGAAAGGTTTATTAGCTCACAGTCTGCAGAGGTTTCAGTCTGTAGTCCGCTGGGTCCGAGGCAGGGCGGCATGGCAGAGGCAGGGCAGCATGGCGTGGCAGACTGGCAGCCGACCGGCCAGCTGACCGGCAGCAAAGCAAAGTGAGGAAAATGCAAGGAATGTATGCAAATAAGCAATGCAAACAAGCAGCTAGTTAGCTTCTTCCTGTATCTTTTATCTAGGCTACCTGCCCCCAGGGCGGCCTGCACTCCCACCCCCAATCTCAGTCTCACATCCTTGATCCCAGCAGAACGATGCCAAACCGATCAATGGATCAATTTAGTAATCACACACTCTAGATCCAGCTATCTCT